>CAXKVI010000266.1:51078-66363 GCA_964058755.1 Campiglossa producta
GCTGATCGTTTGTCCACACGCTTGACTGGATTTTCACACATCAATGCTGGCTTCCTTAGCATTAGTCGTTACGATTATATTGAGTAGGATGTATTAGCTGGTAGTAGGGCATGTATTTACTTAAGCCTTGTGTATGGAGGCTTCCAAGTAGTAAATATTAACCAGAATAATGCCTTTATTAGTGATGTTTTAATCCACCACAGTGGCTCATAAATATATGCTAGTAGAGAGAGACAAAGATGATAGCTACATCATGCTTTAACTGCAGTTCTCGTTGAGTTAAGAAATCAATTGAATAAGTTAGGCGATACCACGTTCTATCACGTGCTGGAGAAGCCCCTATTCGAATAGTTGCAAAATGATATTTCAATCGTTTTCGCAGGATGACTGGCGACCTATACTTACTAAACCGAATCACCTACCTATACTCCACTCAGCCGATTCCATCACCTCGGAGGATCGTAGTGAAATAAACTTTAAGAAGCTGTACATCAAAGCTTTTCTTTGCTCGTCATTTTTCGAAGTTGCCATATAATTTAGTTTATGATTTGTCAAGTTCTAAATCTCTAGCTTAACGGGAAAATACTCAAAAATCGATCGGAAGAGATTTTCAGCAAGTTTTAATCATCTCTACCAGCGCGCCACCTAACGGATTTTTTAGGTTTTTACAATGCTATTGTCACCGCGTCCTCAACTTTATGCCAAGTTTCTAGTCACTAGGCTGTCAGGAAATTAGTAAAAAGTCGATTACAAGTTTTCCAATTTCCAAAGAATTTTCAAAATTGCTCGATCCGCGCGCCACCTAACAGAATTTTTTTGATGAGGAATTGTATTGTCATCGGGTTCTCAAAAATGGGTAAAGTTTCAAGCTTGTAGCCTACCGGGAAATAACTCAAAAATCGATGGAAAGATTCCCCCTTTTGTTTCAGAGATTTTGAGCAAGTTTTCAGCGCCAGCTATCGCAATTTTGATTTCCACAAATTGCATTGTCATCGTGCGCCATCTACTGAATTTTTTTATGAGGAACAGTATTGTCGACAGGTTCCGAAAAATGTTTCAAATTTTAAGGGTCCACCTTCCCGGAAAGTACCTTAAAATCGATTGCAAGATTCCGCTAATACCCCCTTCCCCACTCTCTTTTCAAGATTTTCAAAATATGTCCCCCATCTGGCAGAATTTCGGCTACAACAAATTATATCGTCTTTAGTTGTTTATCTTGATGTCACCTTTTAAAAGAAACTTAGAAGTTTCTTAGGTTAGGTCAGGTTCAAGTGGCTGCCACAGAGGCACACTTAGGCCAGTTTTGAAAGGCCCGTTGTGATACCACTAACACTACGAAAGCCAGTCCCGGGACCCGGCCATATGGAAAATCCCTGAGTTGTTGGGATTTTCCATATAGCAGAATTCCGGGACTGACACTCCTAAATCGACACCGTTACTCCTCCTCGAACCACTTAGATGACTTTATGAAGACCATCAAGTTCTTTATGTCCAGTTCCGCGATATGGCTAAGGCTGTCCAGGAAGGGAACTCCCAAAAAGCGCGTTCTAGTGTCGCTTAAAGCCGGGCAGCTGCAAATGAGGTGCTTCATCGTTTTCTCTACCTCATCATCTTTGCAGCTCCTACAGCATCGTCGATAGGGCACACCTAGCCTTTCTGCGTCCCTACCAATAAGGCGTGAAGACCTCTAGATCTTTTATGATCCCATTTTGCCACCTTTCGTTGGCTTGACGGACTGTGTACTCCTTCAGCATTAGTTTGCATGTGGCAAACGGCATACCTAAGCGCTCTTTATCCCGAAGAACCTGCTTGGTCGTACCCTACCCGGCAAGTTCGTCTGCCTTACAGTTTCCCTCAATGTCCCTGTGTTCCGGGACCCATGTGAGGTTCACGCGGTTCTGTTGGGCCATCTCTTGAAGAGATCGACGTCAGCTGAGCGTCAGTTCAGAGTTGAACGAATAAGAGCCAAGAGCTTTGATGGCCGTCTGGCTGTCGCTGAAAATAACGATGTCCTCGCTGATAGCGCGTTTACTCATCCAAATCGCGGCATTCAAGATTGCTGAGACTTAAGCCTGGAAGATGCTGCAGTGATGAGGTAGCCTGAAGGAGAGCTCAAGTTCTAGATCCCTTGAATAAACGCCTCCTACAAATCTGCCATCTAGCTTCGAGCCGGCAGTGTAAACAGAAAAGCCGCTATTAGTAGCGGGGCAGCGATCCATCCTCTCCCATTCTTCCCCGCTGGGAAATGAATTAAAAAACCATTCGTGAAATATCCATATCACCATACTTTACTAAATTTTTAAATATGCACTTCAAATGGGTGGCATGCTCGTAAAAAAAACTGGTGGCAACACTTTTCACGAAGATCTTGAAATGTATCATGTTACCCATTTTCCAAAGTAAAACAACTTTAACCCAACACGACTCATGGGCTTAAACAACTCACAACCAACAATATTTCAATTAAAACTGCGCACTAAAATTTCATAAAAAGTATATTAAAAAACAAGGCCAAAAAAAACCAAATCACTAAAAAAATATATTTTTCTTAATTTTCCAACAAACTTTTCTTACTTCCTTTTACAGGACTTAATAAATACCTGAAAAAACTTTAGCAGTTGTAAGCTGTTTTAACGCTGCTCCCATACACCCAAAGAGAATAATAAAACAAATAAACTAGGGCTCTCAGCTTGATTCCACCTGCGCTAAGTACTTATAGTTGAAACTGACAACAACATAACGCATTCGTAGCACATTTAACTCATATATGAGATTTATTTTTCGACGCTTCTTACCGTTTTGAGTCCTGTTGCAGCCAGCAGCACTGCTAACATACAAAAGTTAAATTTAATTAAAAAAGTTTCACATTACTAGCGCAAAAGTATGTGTATGTAATAACAAGTTCACATGCCAGGCAAAACCGCGACATCCACAACCATCTCCACCACTATTACGAAGGGCAACAAAAACAAAGTCGCGGCTCATAAACGTAGCCAAAACAGTGAAATTTCATGTTAAGTGCGTATGTAAGGCGAAGCGGGTTAAGGACGCACAAATGAACTACATGACGAGTATAGACCTGTAAATCCTTATGGATAAGGTAACTAGTCTCACGCCCAGCCGATCAGATAGTACCTGGCAGACAGAACTTTGTACAGCATTTTTCTGGGGGCCGTATAATTTAGTATGGTTTTGACACTCACATGATAATACGAAGTACTTTAATACCTATATTGGCATGGCTAATTTTTTATTTCCAAAAACTTTAGATAGGTGGCAACGCTGGCCAAAAAATCGCAACTGACAACATTGCTGTGAAGGAGCTTGAACTGTGGCATATAACCTAAAAAAATTAAAAAAAAATTGTCCAAGTCCTTTTTGGAGGTACAAAAAAATAAATGTAGGAGAATCAGGTGGCAACTCTCAGTCATAGCTCTACATACAGATATTTTTGTTGAAATACGACGTGAAATAACTTTCTCTTCATACCCATATTGGCACATGTCAATTTTTAAAAAAATTTTAGAAAGATGGCAACCTTATGAATACATCCCTGTACTGCGTTTAAAAAATTTAAGATCGGTGGAAACTCTGTAAAAACATACTAAGTGGCAACACTCAAGCAGAAGAAAATAACATATTACTTCTTGATATAAAATTCGTTTGATAATATTAATTATAAGTATATTGTGTTATATCTCCTTTACCTATTAAAATAAGTAAAAATAGGTGGCAACCTTGCTAAAACATGCTTAGTGGCAACATCTAAAAATTGAAAAAGTCGTAGAAAAATAAATGTCAGCCAAACTTCCCATTCGATCCAAAGATCTGAGAGCAGGATGAATGGACGGGATATTGCTTTACCATGGAAAAGAGATAAAGTAGTTTGAAGCAAACGATAGGGAGGTCAGGTACCTTCGACCGAAACAATCTTCCGAGAGAACATTTTATATCCACCCTTCATACATGAACAGAAGGAATGTCAGTGTAGAAACTATACTGCTTACTGTATTTGTCTCGTACTCGTTGCAACTAGTTGCTTTTACCACAGGATACTCCATATTTGGCATTTCGTTACCAAAATTCACCTTCAACAAAAATTTTTACTTTCAAGTATTTATGTAAATTTTTCTTTTATTTTCCTTCCTTATTTAGTTATTTTCATATTAACCGGCACTGTTGTTATTATTACTTTTACTTTTTTTACTCTTCAGGTATGTTTGTGCTCATTTTTTGGTAGCTTTACATGTCATAATCTGCCTCGACGCTCTTATTTGCCACAAAAATGTGTGCGCTTGCGTCTTTTAATTGACTTGCAAAAATGCGGTTGAGAATGCACAACAACAAGAGTAATTTCAAAAGAATTAAATTCGTTGAAATATGTAATTAAATAAGGACTTTATAAAGTAACATTATTTGTTTATTAAAAAGAAAAGAAATTCGTTTACGGCAAATTAAGCAAAGAATGTTGGATAATGAAAAATGGAATGAAGAGTTTTCATTCATTAGGTACCTATACACATTATAAATTTTGGAAATAGCTTGTTGAGAGAGGCTAAAATTAATAAAAACAGGTAGTTCAGGTAAACCGAACATTAAATACCCAGCCGTAGTTTTCATATGATTTTCGACATTTTCCATTTCGGAAGTGGGCACGGTTAAGGCGCGATTTCGTCCAATTACATCATCATCATCGTTCTACCGCAACCAGTTTTCAAATATGCCTCCCTGAAAAGTGGGTGGTGTCACACCTATTTTTAAAAATTTATCGAAAAATCATAATACAATGACTGAGGGGTTTATCCTACCAAACTATGTCATTTTAGCCATTTCCTTTACCGAATTATGTCAATGTAGGTGATTTTCGAAATTTTCGATATCGAAAGTGGGCGTGGTTGGAGGACGATTTTATCAAATTTCATCGTTCTATCGTAAGCAGTTTAAAAGTTACGACCAGTCGAATTTTAAAAAATTACTTCCTTATTCTCTTTTATTTAGTTTAATTTAATTTAATTTTATTTTATTTTATTTTTTTATTTTTTTTTATTTTACTTTATTATGTTTTTTTTATTCTACTTTATTTAAGCTTATTTTATTTAATTTGATTAATTTTAATCTAATTCAATTTAATTTAATTTAATTTAATTTTCATTTATTTTATTTTATTTTGTTTTGTTTTAATTTAATTTTATTTTATTTTGTTTTGTTTTGTTTTGTTTTAATTTAATTTTATTTTATTTTATTTTATTTTATTTTATTTTATTTTATTTTATTTTATTTTATTTTATTTTATTTTATTTTATTTTATTTTATTTTATTTTATTTTATTTTATTTTATTTTATTTTATTTTATTTTATTTTATTTTATTTTATTTTATTTTATTTTATTTTATTTTATTTTATTTTATTTTATTTTATTTTATTTTATTTTATTTTATTTTATTTTATTTTATTTTATTTTATTTTATTTTATTTTATTTTATTTTATTTTATTTTATTTTATTTTATTTTATTTTATTTTATTTTATTTTATTTTATTTTATTTTATTTTATTTTATTTTATTTTATTTTATTTTATTTTATTTTATTTTATTTTATTTTATTTTATTTTATTTTATTTTATTTTATTTTATTTTATTTTATTTTATTTTATTTTATTTTATTTTATTTTATTTTATTTTATTTTATTTTATTTTATTTTATTTTATTTTATTTTATTTTATTTTATTTTATTTTATTTTATTTTATTTTATTTTATTTTATTTTATTTTATTTTATTTTATTTTATTTTATTTTATTTTATTTTATTTTATTTTATTTTATTTTATTTTATTTTATTTTATTTTATTTTATTTTATTTTATTTTATTTTATTTTATTTTATTTTATTTTATTTTATTTTATTTTATTTTATTTTATTTTATTTTATTTTATTTTATTTTATTTTATTTTATTTTATTTTATTTTATTTTATTTTATTTTATTTTATTTTATTTTATTTTATTTTATTTTACAAAGTCTAAAATTCTTACTTCTCCTTACCTACCCCATCGCTTTATAAGCCGACAAGTTTTTCTTACAGTTTAATCCACATCCAAAGTTTATAGTTTATTGCTATTTAGCAGCTCCGCACACATACTTTATGTAAACGAAATAACGCAGACCATTTTTTGCGATCCACCTAACCGGATGTGCGCCATAACCATTTATGCAGAAAATCATATAACTAAACAGCTCTAAATTTACCCAAGCAAAATATTGACAGCTACACCAACAAATACGCATGTAAACCCTACTCGTTAACTAACCAACCTGTCTATCTCAATTCAACATGGCTAGTCCTTTTCGACGATATTAACCGTCATTACTAAACTTACCTCTGCGCAACTTTCACTCCGCGTTGGGTGGCTCGGGCGCGCCGCACGCGATGTCAACTTGTCACCAAAGTCGTAAACTATTTCGTGTTGACATTATTCAAGCATAAACGACGATGATGATTACAAAATGACTGAGCTTTTTTGTTAGGACGATTAGTTTGTGTGTGGATGATTTTCTACATTTACGTTTCGTTCGAGAGAGACACGGATCTATGTAGTACAAAGTCATAATGCTTTTAAAAGCTAGAAGGGTTACAGGCAGGTATTTTGATGTTGCTTTCTTTTTATTTGCTGCTAACTACCGCTATTGTTGGTGTAGTCGTTAAAACGTTTCGGATATTTTTTTAGGGGCGTTTTTTGTCCTTTTCCATTATTCGCTCTAAACAAATAAAGCACAAAGTTGGCTGATTGCGCTGTGAAAATGCCATCAACCTGACGAAGATGGGCGACAATCATGGCGGTACCAGGGTATGTGGTGGCCACCGACATCACACAGCGCCAAGCACAGAGCACTCACTCGATTTATTGCAAAAACGCCTCAGCTGTGACCTCAAATATTTTGTCACACATTTTTGTTTATGTTTGACTGTGGAATGTATTTTTAAGCACAGCTGTTTTTTTAGTGAGTGGGTTATGGTTTATCCGCCGTCTAGACAGTTGTTGCCAAACCCATGCGGTTCAGCGCAAGGTGAAAAACTAAAATGAAAAGGGAAGCACAATATGACGAGTTGGGCGGCAGAACTGCAGTGTCACAACACGGTGAGAGCTTTTTAGACACATACACGCCTACCAAAAAAAAAATCACCTGAATTCATACATACAATCATCTAAGCAAAGGGTACTGTCTCCTCTATTAACCTGCCATTTTCCTGTACCATCGGCGCGCTCAACCGCTACATTGCGCCATTCGAATAGTTATAAATTTTGCAAAGAATTTATCACCCAATTAGTTTTAACAGCTTTGCCAGTATAACATTGCCACACACACATACTCACACACACACTCTTGCTGCAGTAAAAGCTTGGTGCTTGCTTTTTGACTAGATACATGTCCTTTTTTTGTATGTCGTCCTGCGGTTAGCGATAGGAGTCATTGTTATTGCTGCTGGTGCAATAGTGTCACCGTCACTAACCTCGTTGATGTTTGATGTATAAATTTGTAATGTGTAGGCATGGCTCATACGTACTTCTATTAAAAGTGGGTAGTTCGAAACTGAATATGACTACTCTCTTCAGATTCAAGACTAGTCTCTAAAAAGAAGTAAAATAAAATAAAATAAAATAAAATAAATAAAATAAAATAAAATAAAATAAAATAAAATAAAATAAAATAAAATAAAATAAAATAAAATAAAATAAAATAAAATAAAATAAAATAAAATAAAATAAAATAAAATAAAATAAAATAAAATAAAATAAAATAAAATAAAATAAAATAAAATAAAATAAAATAAAATAAAATAAAATAAAATAAAATAAAATAAAATAAAATAAAATAAAATAAAATAAAATAAAATAAAATAAAATAAAATAAAATAAAATAAAATAAAATAAAATAAAATAAAATAAAATAAAATAAAATAAAATAAAATAAAATAAAATAAAATAAAATAAAATAAATAAAAATAAAATAAAATGCAATAAAATAAAATAAAATAAAATAAAATAAAATAAAATAAAATAAAATAAAATAAAATAAATAAAATAAAATAAAATATAAAATAAAATAAAATAAAATAAAATAAAATAAAATAAAATAAAATAAAATAAAATAAAATAAAATAAAATAAAATAAAATAAAATAAAATAAAATAAAATAAAATAAAATAAAATAAAATAAATAAAATAAAATAAAATAAAATAAAATAAAATAAAATAAAATAAAATAAAATAAAATAAAATAAAATAAAATAAAATAAAATAAAATAATAATAAAATAAAATAAAATAAAATAAAATAAAATAAAATGAAATAAAATAAAATAAAATAAAATAAAATAAAATAAAATAAAATAAAATAAATAAAATAAAATAAAATAAAATAAAATAAAATAAAATAAAATAAATAAAATAAAATAAAATAAAATAAAATAAAATAAAATAAAATAAAATAAAATAAAATAAAATAAAATAAAATAAAATAAAATAAAATAAAATAAAATAAAATAAAATAAAATAAAATAAAATAAAATAAAATAAAATAAAATAAAATAAAATAAAATAAAATAAATTAAAATAATATAAAATAAAATAAAATAAAATAAAATAAAATAAAATAAAATAAAATAAAATAAAATAAAATAAAATAAAATAAAATAAAATATATTACTTATTTATATAAAACAGAGTGGAGTCTTAAATTATTTGTTGCCACTTCGCATATATTCTCTCTCAGTTGGAACTATCAAATCATTGCGGGATATCCTAAACTTACATTTGCTCGTTTTTATATGTTATCGTCCGTTGAAAGTGTAGGTGTACAAATTCTACTGGTCATTTAGGTCACATTTTAGCTTTTGTTAGCGAATGGCGCAAAAGTAAATAAATGGTGTGAAGAAAATATAAGTTTGATTGAGAGTCAATTTTATATGAAATATCTAATATTCATTTTATGCTCATACCTGCGGCAGATTAAGCGTTCAATATTTTCATTTCGCGAACAATGGGAAAATACACAACAATAGATTGATCGGTTTTGAATAGATGAAAATATTGCTATGAAGTTTTGGTCTGTTGAAGATGAATGGCTAGGCAAACTAATTTGTGCAGTTTAAAGCTAGGGGGTTAATGAATATTTTTGAGCAACGATTCGTGTTTTTTTTTGCACGGAATCTGCAGGGCACAGACAAAAGTGAACTGATTTAATGGATTTTGTGCCACCTCGTGAAGGGGACTGCCTTTCCACGTCTTCAGCATATGTCACCTCAAATCAAGAAGCAGGTCGATTACGTCCAAAATGGTAAAGTTCCTTCACCTCCTCAAGTGACCCCTCTGGTAGCGCGCCAGGGGCCTAGGTTGAGCTTTCTCAAGTTGCTTTTGTGTTGCAAACAAGTAAAGATTTTAAATATTTTCTGCGAAGTAACTCCACAATCAACTGTATGATTGGACATGCTAAAAGGAAACCATACAAGAAATTAAAATTTTACGAAAAAAAGGTACCTCCGGTATTGAGAGTAAAAAGGAAGTCTAAAAAATCATTGTATTAGGTAACCATTCTAACAATTGAAAAAAGTAACAATTCATCAAAAATTTAATTGCTACCAGCTAAAAAGCATATCAAAGCTTATTTTCTATGATTTTCGCAGCAACAAGAAACAGTGAACTAAATTTCACTTCAATCGATTGTGATTGCAAATGAAAACAACAAAAAATGGTGAAATAAAAAGGAGAGGATAAGCAGCCATGAATGCTGCTATACATTCCTCAGCTTTGGGGTTAAAATCAGCGTGGTTTCATGTGAGCATTAGGAATGTCCAAAGATTTAAATTTTCTCTGTAAATTTATTCAATTGTGAGCCACCGAAACCGTAAACCATAACGGTTATGGTAATGGTTAAGGTAATGGTTATGGTTATGGTGATGATAATGGTTATGGTAATGGTTGTGGTAATGGTTATAGTAATGGTTATGGAGATGGTTATGGTAATGATTATGTTATGGGTTATGGTAATGGGTATGGTAATGGTTATGGTAATGGTTATGGCAATGGCTATGGTAATAGTTATGGTAATGCTTATGGTAATGGTTATGGTAAAGGTTATGGTAATGCTTATGGGTAATGGTTATGGGTAATGGTTATGGTAGTGGCTATGGTAATGGTTATGGTAGTGGTTATGGTAATAGTTATGTTAATGGTTATGCTTATGGTAATGGTTATGGTTATGGTAATGGTAATGTTAGTGGTTATGGTAATAGTTATGGTAATGGTTATGGTTATGGTAATGGCTATGGTAATGGTTATGGTAATAGTTATGGTAATGGTTATGGTAATGGTTATGGTAATGGTTATGGTAATGGTTATGGTAATGGTTATGGTAATGGTAATGTTAGTGGTTATGGTAATAGTTATGTTAATGTTTATGGTAATGGTTATGGTAATGGTAAAGTTTATGCTAATGGTTATGGTTATGGTAATGGTAATGTTAGTCGTTATGATAATGGTTATGGTAATGGTTATGGTAATAGTTATGTTAATGGTTATGGTTATGGTAATGGTAATGTTAGTGGTTATGGTAATAGTTATGTTAATGTTTATGGTAGTGGTTATGGTAATAGTTATGTTAATGGTTATGCTTATGGTAATGGTTATGGTTATGGTAATGGTAATGTTAGTGGTTATGGTAATGGTTATGGTTATGGTAATGGCTATGGTAATGGTTATGGTAATAGTTATGGTAATGGTTATGGTAATGGTTATGGTAATGGTTATGGTAATGGTTATGGTAATGGTAATGTTAGTGGTTATGGTAATAGTTATGTTAATGTTTATGGTAATGGTTATGGTAATGGTAAAGTTTATGCTAATGGTTATGGTTATGGTAATGGTAATGTTAGTCGTTATGATAATGGTTATGGTAATGGTTATGGTAATAGTTATGTTAATGGTTATGGTTATGTTAATGGTTATGGTTATGGTAATGGTAATGTTAGTGGTTATGGTAATAGTTATGTTAATGTTTATGGTAATGGTTATGGTAATAGTTATGTTAATGGTTATGCTTATGGTAATGGTTATGGTTATGGTAATGGTAATGTTAGTGGTTATGGTAATAGTTATGGTAATGGTTATGGTAATGGTTATGGTAATGGTTATGGTAATGGTTATGGTAATGGTTATGGTAGTGGTTATGGGAATGGTTATGGTAGTGGTTATGGTAATAGTTATGTTAATGGTTATGGCAATAGTTATGTTAATGGTTATGGTAATGGTTATGGTAATGGTTATGGTAATTTTTATCTTAATGGTTATGGTTATGGTTATGGTAATGGTAATGGTTATGGTAATGGTAATGGTTATGGTAATGGTAATGGTTATGGTAATGGTTATGGTAATGATTATGGTAATGGTTATGGTAATGGTTATGGTATAGGTTATGGTAATGGTTATGGTAATGGTTATGGTAATGGTTATGGTAATGGTTATGGTAATAGTTATGGTAATGGTTGTGGTAATGGTTATGGTATAGGTTATGGTAATGGTTATCCAACAAATTTTACTCTGCATGAAATTTACTAAGGACTTCCCTAATAATTTCAGGAAGTAAAAGTGCTGAGTACAGACTTATTTCATGTGTATACAAATATCTACATAGGTACGAATGTGCAAATATGTAAACGCTAGCAATCGAAATTCAACAGCATTGATTTACATTTTAATGCTATTAGTTGAAGGTGGCTGCTATTGCAAAAAAGAAAAAAAAAATCCAAAAATACCCCCAACACTTCAAATACCTCAAGGGAAGTATACAGCAAAAAAGCAAATCAAATAGCATCCCTGGTTGAAGTTTCACTGCCTTAAAGCCGTCTCAGTTGCACTTTTTATTCCCTCATATTTGTCTTCATCATCGCAAAACATCATCAAGTTCTATATTTCGCCTCCTTCCATCTTCATCCTGGCAGCACCCACTTGACTTTCATATCCTGTTTGCATGCTTATTTGATTATGTGCTGAGAATGTTATTGCATTTGTTGTTACTACTCAATCTAAAGATATGTTGTGGTTGTTATTGTTGTTGTTGCTATAACATATTACATACAATTGTTGCTTCTTTGCTCATATTTTGCTGTGCTCTGCTTTTATTTTTATTTGCTTAGCTATTTTTTGCCATTTTCCATTATTGCAGTCAATTTTGATATGGTTTTGCGGGAGTTTTTTTTACTGAGAATAGTTTTCTAATATTCGCTATGAGGTTTCTAGTATTTGTCGCCCTTCCTAAGTATTTTTTTTTTGCTTATGTGGGAGAACTCGTAAGATAAGTTTGCAATTGCACACTTGATAAATGTTGTTGTGCGTTGAAGAGGGTGGTGATTTTTTAGTTGGTTCTATAAAGCAAGTGGCTATAAGAAAACCGATTCAACGATTCTTTTGTGATAAGTAAGATTAACTTAAAGCTATCGCTTTATTGTATTTTATGTTATATTATTATATTTTATTTTCTTTTTTAAATTACTTAATTTTTTCTTCATTTTTGTTTTTTTTTTATTTTTCTATTATTTTGTTTTAATTTAGCTTTGCTTTTTATTTATTTTTTTTTATGTTTTTTTTTCAATTTCACTTTTTTCATTTCCTTTTTCTATTATTTTGTTCATTCATTTTTTTCATTTCCTTTTTTTATTATTTTTTGTTTTTTACTTTTTTTATTTAATTTTATTTTATTTTATTTTATTTTATTTTATTTTATTTTATTTTATTTTATTTTATTTTATTTTATTTTATTTTATTTTATTTTATTTTATTTTATTTTATTTTATTTTATTTTATTTTATTTTATTTTATTTTATTTTATTTTATTTTATTTTATTTTATTTTATTTTATTTTATTTTATTTTATTTTAATTTATTTTATTATATTTTATTTTATTTTATTTTATTTTATTTTATTTTATTTTATTTTATTTTATTTTTATTTATTTTATTTTATTTTATTTATTTTATTTTATTTTATTTTATTTTATTTTATTTTATTTTATTTTATTTTATTTTATTTTATTTTATTTTATTTTATTTTATTTTATTTTATTTTATTTTATTTTTATTTTATTTTATTTTATTTTATTTTATTTTATTTTATTTTATTTTATTTTATTTTATTTTATTTTATTTTATTTTATTTTATTTTATTTTATTTTATTTTATTTTATTTTATTTTATTTTATTTTATTTTATTTTATTTTATTTTATTTTATTTTATTTTATTTTATTTTATTTTATTTTATTTTATTTATTTTATTTTATTTTATTTATTTTATTTTATTTTATTTTATTTTATTTTTTTTATTTTATTTTATTTTATTTTATTTTATTTTATTTTATTTTATTTTATTTTATTTTATTTTATTTTATTTTATTTATTTTATTTTATTTTATTTTATTTTATTTTATTTTATTTTATTTTAATTTATTTTATTTTATTTTATTTTATTTTATTTTATTTTATTTTATTTTATTTTATTTTATTTTATTTTATTTTATTTTATTTTATTTTATTTTATTTTATTTTATTTTATTTTATTTTATTTTATTTTATTTTATTTTATTTTATATTTTATTTTATTTTATTTTATTTTATTTTATTTTATTTTATTTTATTTTATTTTATTTTATTTTATTTTATTTTATTTTATTTTATTTTATTTTTATTTTATTTTATTTTTTTTATTTTATTTTATTTTATTTTATTTTATTTTATTTTATTTTATTTTATATTTTATTTTATTTTATTTTATTTTATTTTATTTTATTTTATTTTATGTTGTTTATTTTTTTTTATTTTATTTTTATTTTATTTGTTTTTATTTATTTTACTTTATTTTATTTTATTATATTTATTTTATTTTATTTTATTTTTTTTTTTTTAATTTTAGTATATAAAACTTCTATGGCCGACAACTTTCCTTTCCAAATACCAACTACATACCCATCGCTATTCCTTCTCCTCACCGAATATTCTAGTAATTTTTTTTTGCACATGCTGCCAAATAAGTAGAACATCTCTTGCAGAACGTCCTACATTTGGCTATGCATACAGCAGCAGATGAAAAAAGTAATCACGACAATTGACACAAATCACATTAAGGACACTAATGAAATTTTCGAGATCCTTAACGAATGTGAACGCGATGATTGATTTCACGCCAAAACGATTTCAATCAGCACTTCCGATTTTCTTAAGTCACAAACATACATCCTTACAGAGTAATGTAGACCATGCAGCTTCTTGATTCATGCAACATTTATATTTAATTCACAGTAGCAGCGTCCTTGCAACATTTGTGTGCTATATGAAGACGGGAGAAGTGTTTGGTGGTGCCGGGAACTTATTGACTTTTCTTGCACAGCTGGGAACTAGCATCATTGAGGCGTTACTGGTACACCCAAAAAAATGTGCCACACCAACGAAATCAAGCAATAGAGCTCTTGCTGCATGTATGTATGAATTGCTTAAGCACTCGCCACCACCCTGAAGAATTGATTGGTTGTGGCGTCGCAGTCGCTGCTGTTGCAATGTGTTCATTTCCGTGCAATGTTGAAAAAGAAAAATTGAAAATATTAAGAAAATTTATTGAGACTCAAGCAAAAAAAAAAAATTTAGTGCAGCCAGCGAAAGCAAGCGCCCAACGTTGCCGTGCTTGGACGGACGTAGTTGCTCGTACTGTCACACTTTTGCTACGCTCTGCCGAAAATTTTCTCACTTCTGCATTGGTTGTTTAAAAATATGGGTTATGACATGCTGCGTATATGAAAGCTCGTTCGCTTCGATTTTAACTCAGTGTGGCACACTTCGCACCGCTAACGCCCTCTTCATGGCTCACTACATTTAAACGTTGCTGCTGCATAACAAATTGAGCGAACTGTGGCAGCGGTGGCGTCTCTTACAGCTTTTGACGCTGTCACATTTTGTTGACTGGAAAATCAACTATGAATTGTGCGGGTGACATGCTGACACCAAACTAGCGATAAACGCTCTAGTCAGCGCATCGATACCAACAATGGCAGGATGCTCTCCGCTTGCTTATTCACTGGAATGACACTGTGCGACATTGAAATGGATGTAGCAAAAATTTGTAGGCTCCAAACTGTTACATTTCATAAAGTTTATATATTTATTTGGTTTAGGTTATTTTATTTTTTGCTTATCTTATCTTATAACTTTAAATGAGCTTAACTTGTACATGTGTATATCCGGACTAC
>CAXKVI010000267.1:0-66000 GCA_964058755.1 Campiglossa producta
CATCATCTGATATGACATCATACGATATGACATCATATCATATGACATCATATGATATGACATCATCTGATATGACATCATACGATATGACATCATATCATATGACATCATATGATATGACATCATACGATATGACATCACATGATATGACATCATATGATATGACATCATACGATATGACATCATATGATATGACATCATATGATATGACATCATACGATATGACATCATATGATATGACATCATATGATATGACATCATATGATATGACATCATATGATATGACATCACATGATATGACATCATATGATATGACATCACATGATATGACATCATACGATATGACATCATATCATATGACATCATATGATATGACATCATATGATATGACATCATATGATATAATATGACATCATATGATATGACATCACATGATATGACATCACATGATATGACATCATATGATATGACATCATATGATAAGACATCATATGATATGACATCATATGATAAGACATCATATGATATGCCATCATATGATATGACATCATATGATATAATATGACATCATATGATATAATATGACATCATATGATATAATATGACAGTATATGATATGACATCAAATGATATGATATGACATCATATGATATGACATCACATGATATGACATCACATGATATGACATCATATGATATGACATCATATGATATGACATCATATGATATGACATCATCTGATATGACATCATACGATATGACATCATATCATATGACATCATATGATATGACATCATCTGATATGACATCATACGATATGACATCATATCATATGACATCATATGATATGACATCATACGATATGACATCACATGATATGACTTCACATGATATGACATTACATGATATGACTTCACATGATATGACATTACATGATATGACATCATATGATATGACATCATACGATATGACATCACATGATATGACTTCACATGATATGACATCATATGATATGACATCATATCATATGACATCATATGATATGACATCATATGATATGACATCATACGATATGACATCATATGATATGACATCATACGATATGACATCATACGATATGACATCATATCATATGACATCATATGATATGACATCATATGATATGACATCATATGATATGACATCATATGATATGACATCATATGATATGACATCACATGATATGACATCATATGATATGACATCATATGATATGACATCATATGATATGACATCGTATGATATGACATCACATGATATGACATCATATGATATGACATCATACGATATGACATCACATGATATGACTTCACATGATATGACATTACATGATATGACATCATATGATATGACATCATACGATATGACATCACATGATATGACTTCACATGATATGACATTACATGATATGACATCATATGATATGACATCATACGATATGACATCACATGATATGACTTCACATGATATGACATCATATGATATGACATCATATGATATGACATCATACGATATGACATCATATGATATGACATCATACGATATGACATCATACGATAAGACATCATATGATATGACATCATATGATAAGACATCATATGATATGCCATCATATGATATGACATCATATGATATAATATGACATCATATGATATAATATGACATCATATGATATAATATGACATCATATGATATAATATGACAGTATATGATATGACATCAAATGATATGATATGACATCATATGATATGACATCACATGATATGACATCACATGATATGACATCATACGATATGACATCATATGATATGACATCATATGATATGACATCATCTGATATGACATCATACGATATGACATCATATCATATGACATCATATGATATGACATCATCTGATATGACATCATACGATATGACATCATATCATATGACATCATATGATATGACATCATACGATATGACATCACATGATATGACATCATATGATATGACATCATACGATATGACATCATATGATATGACATCATATGATATGACATCGTATGATATGACATCACATGATATGACATCATATGATATGACATCATACGATATGACATCATACGATATGACATCACATGATATGACATCATATGATATGACATCATATGATATGACATCATATGATATGACATCACATGATATGACATCATACGATATGACATCATATGATATGACATCATCTGATATGACATCATATCATATGACATCATACGATATGACATCATATGATATGACATCATATGATATGACATCATATGATATGACATCATATGATATGACATCATATGATATGACATCACATGATATGACATCATATGATATGACATCATACGATATGACATCATATGATATGACATCACATGATATGACTTCACATGATATGACATTACATGATATGACATCATATGATATGACATCATACGATATGACATCACATGATATGACTTCACATGATATGACATTACATGATATGACTTCACATGATATGACATTACATGATATGACATCATATGATATGACATCATACGATATGACATCACATGATATGACTTCACATGATATGACATCATACGATATGACATCATATCATATGACATCATATGATATGACATCATACGATATGACATCATATGATATGACATCATACGATACGACATCATATGATATGACATCATATGATATGACATCATATGATATAATATGACATCATATGATATGACATCACATGATATGACATCATATGATATGACATCATACGATACGACATCATATGATATGACATCATATGATATGACATCATACGATACGACATCATATGATATGACTTCACATGATATGACATCATACGATATGACATCATATCATATGACATCATATGATATGACATCATACGATATGACATCATATGATATGACATCATACGATACGACATCATATGATATGACATCATATGATATGACATCATACGATACGACATCATATGATATGACATCATATGATATGACATCATATGATACGACATCATATGATATGACATCATATGATATGACATCATATGATATGACATCACATGATATGACATCATATGATATGACATCATACGATACGACATCATATGATATGACATCATATGATATGACATCATACGATATGACATCACATGATATGACTTCACATGATATGACATCATACGATATGACATCATATCATATGACATCATATGATATGACATCATACGATATGACATCATATGATATGACATCATACGATACGACATCATATGATATGACATCATATGATATGACATCATATGATACGACATCATATGATATGACATCATATGATATGACATCATATGATATGACATCATATGATATAATATGACATCATATGATATAATATGACATCAAATGATATGATATGACATCATATGATATGACATCACATGATATGACATCACATGATATGACATCATATGATATGACATCATATGATATGACATCATACGATATGACATCACATGATATGACATCATATGATATGACATCATATGATAGACATCATATGATATGACATCACATGATATGACATCACATGATATGACATCATATGATAAGACATCATATGATATGACATCATATGATAAGACATCATATGATATGCCATCATATGATATGACATCATATGATATAATATGACATCATATGATATGACATCACATGATATGACATCACATGATATGACATCATATGATATGACATCATATGATATGACATCATATGATATAATATGACATCATATGATATAATATGACATCAAATGATATGATATGACATCATATGATATGACATCACATGATATGACATCACATGATATGACATCATATGATATGACATCACATGATATGACATCATATGATATGACATCATATGATATGACATCATACGATATGACATCATATGATATGACATCATACGATACGACATCATATGATATGACATCATATGATATGACATCATATGATATGACATCATATGATAGACATCATATGATATGACATCACATGATATGACATCACATGATATGACATCATATGATATGACATCATATGATATGACATCACATGATATGACATCATATGATATGACATCATACGATATGACATCATATGATATGACATCATATGATATGACATCATACGATATGACATCATATGATATGACATCATATGATATGACATCATATGATATGACATCATATGATATGACATCACATGATATGACATCATATGATATGACATCACATGATATGACATCATACGATATGACATCATATCATATGACATCATATGATATGACATCATACGATATGACATCACATGATATGACATCACATGATATGACATCATACGATATGACATCATATCATATGACATCATATGATAAGACATCATACGATATGACATCACATGATATGACATCATATGATATGACATCATATGATAGACATCATATGATATGACATCACATGATATGACATCACATGATATGACATCATATGATAAGACATCATATGATATGACATCATATGATAAGACATCATATGATATGCCATCATATGATATGACATCATATGATATAATATGACATCATATGATATAATATGACATCATATGATATAATATGACAGTATATGATATGACATCAAATGATATGATATGACATCATATGATATGACATCACATGATATGACATCACATGATATGACATCATATGATATGACATCATATGATATGACATCATACGATATGACATCATATGATATGACATCATACGATACGACATCATATGATATGACATCATATGATATGACATCATATGATATGACATCATATGATATAATATGACATCATATGATATAATATGACATCAAATGATATGATATGACATCATATGATATGACATCACATGATATGACATCACATGATATGACATCATATGATATGACATCATATGATATGACATCATACGATATGACATGATATGATATGACATCATATGATATGACATCATATGATATAATATGACATCATATGATATAATATGACATCATATGATATAATATGACAGTATATGATATGACATCAAATGATAGGATATGACAGCATATGATATGACATCATATGATATGACATCATACGATATGACATGATATGATATGACATCATATGATATGACATCATACGATATGACATCATATGATATGACATCATACGATACGACATCATATGATATGACATCATATGATATGACATCATATGATATGACATCATATGATATAATATGACATCATATGATATAATATGACATCAAATGATATGATATGACATCATATGATATGACATCACATGATATGACATCACATGATATGACATCATATGATATGACATCATATGATATGACATCATACGATATGACATGATATGATATGACATCATATGATATGACATCATATGATATAATATGACATCATATGATATAATATGACATCATATGATATAATATGACAGTATATGATATGACATCAAATGATAGGATATGACAGCATATGATATGACATCATATGATATGACATCATACGATATGACATGATTTGATATGACATCATATGATATGACATCATACGATATGACATCACATGATATGACATCACATGATATGACATCACATGATATGACATCATATGATATGACATCATATGATATGACATCATACGATATGACATGATATGATATGACATCATATGATATGACATCATATGATATAATATGACATCATATGATATAATATGACATCAAATGATATGATATGACATCATATGATATGACATCACATGATATGACATCACATGATATGACATCATATGATATGACATCATATGATATGACATCATACGATATGACATCATATGATATGACATCATATGATATGACATCATATGATATGACATCACATGATATGACATCATATGATATGACATCATATGATATAATATGACATCATATGATATAATATGACATCATATGATATAATATGACAGTATATGATATGACATCAAATGATATGACATCATCTGATATGACATCATATGATATGACATCATACGATATGACATCATATGATATGACATCATCTGATATGACATCATACGATATGACATCATATCATATGACATCATATGATATGACATCATACGATATGACATCACATGATATGACATCATATGATAAGACATCATATGATATGACATCATATGATATGACATCACATGATATGACATCATATGATATGACATCATACGATAGACATCATATGATATGACATCATATGATATGACATCATATGATATGACATCATCTGATATGACATCATACGATATGACATCATATCATATGACATCATATGATATGACATCATACGATATGACATCATATGATATGACATCATATGATATGACATCATATGATATGACATCATATGATATGACATCATATGATATGACATCATATGATATAATATGACATCATATGATATAATATGACATCATATGATATAATATGACAGTATATGATATGACATCAAATGATATGACATCATCTGATATGACATCATATGATATGACATCACATGATATGACATCATATGATATGACATCATACGATAGACATCATATGATATGACATCATATGATATGACATCATATGATATGACATCATATGATATGACATCACATGATATGACATCATACGATATGACATCATATGATATGACATCATCTGATATGACATCATACGATATGACATCATATCATATGACATCATATGATATGACATCATATGATATGACATCATATGATATGACATCATCTGATATGACATCATACGATATGACATCATATGATATGACATCATATGATAAGACATCATATGATATGACATCATATGATATGACATCACATGATATGACATCATATGATATGACATCATACGATAGACATCATATGATATGACATCATATGATATGACATCATATGATATGACATCATCTGATATGACATCATACGATATGACATCATATCATATGACATCATATGATATGACATCATATGATATAATATGACATCATATGATATAATATGACATCATATGATATAATATGACAGTATATGATATGACATCAAATGATATGACATCATCTGATATGACATCATATGATATGACATCATACGATATGACATCATATGATATGACATCATCTGATATGACATCATACGATATGACATCATATCATATGACATCATATGATATGAAATCATATGATATGACATCATACGATATGACATCATATGATATGACATCATATGATATGACATCATATGATATGACATCATATGATATGACATCATATGATATGACATCATATGATATGACATCATATGATATAATATGACATCATATGATATAATATGACATCATATGATATAATATGACAGTATATGATATGACATCAAATGATATGACATCATCTGATATGACATCATATGATATGACATCATCTGATATGACATCATACGATATGACATCATATCATATGACATCATATGATATGACATCATACGATATGACATCATATGATATGACATCATCTGATATGACATCATACGATATGACATCATATCATATGACATCATACGATATGACATCATATCATATGACATCATATGATATGACATCATCTGATATGACATCATATGATATGACATCATACGATATGACATCATATGATATGACATCATACGATATGACATCATATCATATGACATCATATGATATGACATCATACGATATGACATCACATGATATGACATCATATGATATGACATCATACGATATGACATCACATGATATGACATCATACGATATGACATCATATGATATGACATCATCTGATATGACATCATACGATATGACATCATATCATATGACATCATATGATATGACATCATATGATATGACATCATATGATATGACATCATCTGATATGACATCATACGATATGACATCATATGATATGACATCATATGATAAGACATCATATGATATGACATCATATGATATGACATCACATGATATGACATCATATGATATGACATCATACGATAGACATCATATGATATGACATCATATGATATGACATCATATGATATGACATCATCTGATATGACATCATACGATATGACATCATATCATATGACATCATATGATATGACATCATATGATATGACATCATATGATATGACATCATCTGATATGACATCATACGATATGACATCATATGATATGACATCATATGATAAGACATCATATGATATGACATCATATGATATGACATCACATGATATGACATCATATGATATGACATCATACGATAGACATCATATGATATGACATCATATGATATGACATCATATGATATGACATCACATGATATGACATCATATGATATGACATCATATGATATGACATCATATGATATGACATCACATGATATGACATCATATGATATGACATCATACGATAGACATCATATGATATGACATCATATGATATGACATCATACGATATGACATCACATGATATGACTTC
The DNA here is from genome assembly GCA_964058755.1 of Campiglossa producta. Taxonomy (NCBI): domain Eukaryota; kingdom Metazoa; phylum Arthropoda; class Insecta; order Diptera; family Tephritidae; genus Campiglossa; species Campiglossa producta. The sequence goes on from CAXKVI010000267.1 coordinate 8,786, forward strand.
ACATGATATGACATCACATGATATGACATCACATGATATGACATCATATGATATGACATCATATGATATGACATCATATGATATGACATCATATGATATGACATCACATGATATGACATCATATGATATGACATCATACGATATGACATCATATGATATGACATCACATGATATGACATCATATGATATGACATCATATGATATGACATCACATGATATGACATCATATGATATGACATCATACGATATGACATCATATGATATGACATCACATGATATGCCATCATAGAATAAGACATCATATGATATGCCATCATAGAATAAGACATCATATGTTATGCCATCATATGATATGACATCATATGTCATATCATATGATATGACATCATATGATATAACATCATATGATATGAAATCACATGATATGACATCATATGATATGAAATCACATGATATGACATCATATGATATAATATGACAGCATATGATATGACATCACATGACATCATATGATAGGATGATAGGATATGACAGCATATGATATGACATCATATGATATGACATCATATGATATGACATCACATGACATCATATGATAGGATATGACAGCATATGATATGACATCATATGATATGACATCATATGATATGATATGACAGTATATGATATGACATCAAATGATATGACATCGTATGATATGACATCATATGATATGACATCATATGATATGACATCACATGACATCATATGATAGGATATGACAGCATATGATATGACATCATATGATATGACATCATATGATATGACATCATATGATATGACATCAAATGATATGACATCATATGATATGACATCAAATGATATGACATCATACGATATGACATCATATGATATGACATCATATGATATGACATCATACGATATGACATCATATGACATGACATCATATGATATGACATCACATGACATCATATGATAGGATATGACAGCATATGATATGACATCATATGATATGACATCATATGATATGACATCATATGATATGACATCAAATGATATGACATCATATGATATGACATCAAATGATATGACATCACATGATATGACATCATATGATATGACATCACATGATATGGCATCATATGATATGATATCATATGACATGACATCATATGATATGACATCAAATGATATGACATCACATGATATGACATCATATGATATGACATCATACGATATGCCATCATATGATATTACATCATATGATATGACATCATATCATATGACAGTATATGATATGACATCAAATGATATGACATCATACGATATGACATCATATGATATGACATCATACGATATGACATCATATGATATGACATCATATGATATGACATCATATGATATGACATCATATGATATGACAGCATATGATATGACATCATATGATATGACAGCATATGATATGACATCATATGATATGACATCACATGACACCATAAGATAGGATATGACAGCATATGATCTGACATCATATGATATGATATGACAGTATATGCTATGACATCATATGATATGACATCATATGATATGACAGCATATGATATGACATCATATGATATGACATCACATGATATGACATCACATGACACCATAAGATAGGATATGACAGCATATGATCTGACATCATATGATATGATATGACAGTATATGCTATGACATCAAATGATATGACATCATCTGATATGACATCATATGATATGACATCATACGATATGACATCATATGATATGACATCATCTGATATGACATCATACGATATGACATCATATCATATGACATCATATGATATGACATCATACGATATGACATCACATGATATGACATCATATGATAAGACATCATATGATATGACATCATATGATATGACATCACATGATATGACATCATATGATATGACATCATACGATAGACATCATATGATATGACATCATATGATATGACATCATATGATATGACATCATCTGATATGACATCATACGATATGACATCATATCATATGACATCATATGATATGACATCATACGATATGACATCATATGATATGACATCATATGATATGACATCATACGATAGACATCATATGATATGACATCATATGATATGACATCATACGATATGACATCATATCATATGACATCATATGATATGACATCATACGATATGACATCACATGATATGACATCATATGATAAGACATCATATGATATGACATCATATGATATGACATCACATGATATGACATCATATGATATGACATCATACGATAGACATCATATGATATGACATCATATGATATGACATCATATGATATGACATCATCTGATATGACATCATACGATATGACATCATATCATATGACATCATATGATATGACATCATACGATATGACATCATATGATATGACATCATATGATATGACATCATATTATATGACATCATATGATATGAAATCATATGATATGACATCATATGATATGACATCATACGATATGACATCATATCATATGACATCATATGATATGACATCATACGATATGACATCATATGATATGACATCATATGATATGACATCATATGATATGACATCATATGATATGACATCATACGATATGACATCATATCATATGACATCATATGATATGACATCATACGATATGACATCATATGATATGACATCATATGATATGACATCATATGATATGACATCATATGATATGACATCATATGATATGACATCATATGATATGACATCATACGATATGACATCATATGATATGACATCACATGATATGCCATCATAGAATAAGACATCATATGATATGCCATCATAGAATAAGACATCATATGTTATGCCATCATATGATATGACATCATATGTCATATCATATGATATGACATCATATGATATAACATCATATGATATGAAATCACATGATATGACATCATATGATATGAAATCACATGATATGACATCATATGATATAATATGACAGCATATGATATGACATCACATGACATCATATGATAGGATGATAGGATATGACAGCATATGATATGACATCATATGATATGACATCATATGATATGACATCACATGACATCATATGATAGGATATGACAGCATATGATATGACATCATATGATATGACATCATATGATATGATATGACAGTATATGATATGACATCAAATGATATGACATCGTATGATATGACATCATATGATATGACATCATATGATATGACATCACATGACATCATATGATAGGATATGACAGCATATGATATGACATCATATGATCTGACATCATATGATATGATATGACAGTATATGCTATGACATCAAATGATATGACATCATCTGATATGACATCATATGATATGACATCATACGATATGACATCATATGATATGACATCATCTGATATGACATCATACGATATGACATCATATCATATGACATCATATGATATGACATCATACGATATGACATCACATGATATGACATCATATGATAAGACATCATATGATATGACATCATATGATATGACATCACATGATATGACATCATATGATATGACATCATACGATAGACATCATATGATATGACATCATATGATATGACATCATATGATATGACATCATATGATATGACATCATCTGATATGACATCATACGATATGACATCATATCATATGACATCATATGATATGACATCATACGATATGACATCATATGATATGACATCATATGATATGACATCATATGATATGACATCATATGATATGACATCATATGATATGACATCATATGATATGACATCATATGATATGACATCATATGATATGACATCATATGATATGACATCACATGATATGACATCACATGACACCATAAGATAGGATATGACAGCATATGATCTGACATCATATGATATGATATGACAGTATATGCTATGACATCAAATGATATGACATCATCTGATATGACATCATATGATATGACATCATACGATATGACATCATATGATATGACATCATCTGATATGACATCATACGATATGACATCATATCATATGACATCATATGATATGACATCATACGATATGACATCACATGATATGACATCATATGATAAGACATCATATGATATGACATCATATGATATGACATCACATGATATGACATCATATGATATGACATCATACGATAGACATCATATGATATGACATCATATGATATGACATCATATGATATGACATCATCTGATATGACATCATACGATATGACATCATATCATATGACATCATATGATATGACATCATACGATATGACATCATATGATATGACATCATATGATATGACATCATATGATATGACATCATATGATATGACATCATATGATATGACATCATATGATATGACATCATATGATATGACATCACATGATATGACATCACATGACACCATAAGATAGGATATGACAGCATATGATCTGACATCATATGATATGATATGACAGTATATGCTATGACATCAAATGATATGACATCATCTGATATGACATCATATGATATGACATCATACGATATGACATCATATGATATGACATCATCTGATATGACATCATACGATATGACATCATATGATATGACATGATATGATATGACATCATATGATATGACATCATATGATATAATATGACATCATATGATATAATATGACATCAAATGATATGATATGACATCATATGATATGACATCACATGATATGACATCACATGATATGACATCATCTGATATGACATCATACGATATGACATCATATCATATGACATCATATGATATGACATCATACGATATGACATCATATGATATGACATCATATGATATGACATCATATGATATGACATCATATGATATGACATCATATGATATGACATCATATGATATGACATCATATGATATAATATGACATCATATGATATAATATGACATCATATGATATAATATGACAGTATATGATATGACATCAAATGATATGACATCATCTGATATGACATCATATGATATGACATCACATGATATGACATCATATGATATGACATCATACGATAGACATCATATGATATGACATCATATGATATGACATCATATGATATGACATCACATGATATGACATCATACGATATGACATCATATGATATGACATCATCTGATATGACATCATACGATATGACATCATATCATATGACATCATATGATATGACATCATATGATATGACATCATATGATATGACATCATCTGATATGACATCATACGATATGACATCATATGATATGACATCATATGATAAGACATCATATGATATGACATCATATGATATGACATCACATGATATGACATCATATGATATGACATCATACGATAGACATCATATGATATGACATCATATGATATGACATCATATGATATGACATCATCTGATATGACATCATACGATATGACATCATATCATATGACATCATATGATATGACATCATATGATATGACATCATATGATATGACATCATCTGATATGACATCATACGATATGACATCATATGATATGACATCATATGATAAGACATCATATGATATGACATCATATGATATGACATCACATGATATGACATCATATGATATGACATCATACGATAGACATCATATGATATGACATCATATGATATGACATCATATGATATGACATCACATGATATGACATCATATGATATGACATCATATGATATAATATGACATCATATGATATAATATGACATCATAAGATATAATATGACAGTATATGATATGACATCAAATAATATGACATCATCTGATATGACATCATATGATATGACATCATACGATATGACATCATATGATATGACATCATCTGATATGACATCATACGATATGACATCATATCATATGACATCATATGATATGACATCATATGATATGACATCATACGATATGACATCATATGATATGACATCATATGATATGACATCATATGATATGACATCATATGATATGACATCATATGATATGACATCATATGATATAATATGACATCATATGATATAATATGACATCATATGATATAATATGACATCATATGATATAATATGACAGTATATGATATGACATCAAATGATATGACATCATCTGATATGACATCATATGATATGACATCATATGATATGACATCATACGATATGACATCATATCATATGACATCATATGATATGACATCATATGATATGACATCATATGATATGACATCATCTGATATGACATCATACGATATGACACCATATGATATGACATCATATGATAAGACATCATATGATATGACATCATATGATATGACATCACATGATATGACATCATATGATATGACATCATACGATAGACATCATATGATATGACATCATATGATATGACATCATATGATATGACATCATCTGATATGACATCATACGATATGACATCATATCATATGACATCATATGATATGACATCATATGATATGACATCATATGATATGACATCATCTGATATGACATCATACGATATGACATCATATGATATGACATCATATGATAAGACATCATATGATATGACATCATATGATATGACATCACATGATATGACATCATATGATATGACATCATACGATAGACATCATATGATATGACATCATATGATATGACATCATATGATATGACATCACATGATATGACATCATATGATATGACATCATATGATATGACATCATATGATATGACATCACATGATATGACATCATATGATATGACATCATACGATAGACATCATATGATATGACATCATATGATATGACATCATACGATATGACATCACATGATATGACTTCACATGATATGACATCACATGATATGACATCACATGATATGACATCATATGATATGACATCATATGATATGACATCATATGATATGACATCATATGATATGACATCACATGATATGACATCATATGATATGACATCATACGATATGACATCATATGATATGACATCACATGATATGACATCATATGATATGACATCACATGATATGACATCATATGATATGACATCATACGATATGACATCATATGATATAATATGACATCATATGATATAATATGACATCATATGATATAATATGACATCATATGATATAATATGACAGTATATGATATGACATCAAATAATATGACATCATCTGATATGACATCATATGATATGACATCATACGATATGACATCATATGATATGACATCATCTGATATGACATCATACGATATGACATCATATCATATGACATCATATGATATGACATCATATGATATGACATCATACGATATGACATCATATGATATGACATCATATGATATGACATCATATGATATGACATCATATGATATGACATCATATGATATGACATCATATGATATAATATGACATCATATGATATAATATGACATCATATGATATAATATGACATCATATGATATAATATGACATCATATGATATAATATGACAGTATATGATATGACATCAAATGATATGACATCATCTGATATGACATCATATGATATGACATCACATGATATGACATCATATGATATGACATCATACGATAGACATCATATGATATGACATCATATGATATGACATCATCTGATATGACATCATACGATATGACATCATATCATATGACATCATATGATATGACATCATACGATATGACATCACATGATATGACATCATATGATATGACATCATACGATATGACATCATATGATATGACATCATACGATATGACATCATATGATATGACATCATATGATATGACATCACATGATATGACATCATATGATATGACATCACATGATATGACATCATACGATATGACATCATATGATATGACATCATCTGATATGACATCATACGATATGACATCATATCATATGACATCATATGATATGACATCATATGATATGACATCATATGATATGACATCATCTGATATGACATCATACGATATGACACCATATGATATGACATCATATGATAAGACATCATATGATATGACATCATATGATATGACATCACATGATATGACATCATATGATATGACATCATACGATAGACATCATATGATATGACATCATATGATATGACATCATATGATATGACATCATCTGATATGACATCATACGATATGACATCATATCATATGACATCATATGATATGACATCATATGATATGACATCATATGATATGACATCATCTGATATGACATCATACGATATGACATCATATGATATGACATCATATGATAAGACATCATATGATATGACATCATATGATATGACATCACATGATATGACATCATATGATATGACATCATACGATAGACATCATATGATATGACATCATATGATATGACATCATATGATATGACATCACATGATATGACATCATATGATATGACATCATATGATATGACATCATATGATATGACATCACATGATATGACATCATATGATATGACATCATACGATAGACATCATATGATATGACATCATATGATATGACATCATACGATATGACATCACATGATATGACTTCACATGATATGACATCACATGATATGACATCACATGATATGACATCATATGATATGACATCATATGATATGACATCATATGATATGACATCATATGATATGACATCACATGATATGACATCATATGATATGACATCATACGATATGACATCATATGATATGACATCACATGATATGACATCATATGATATGACATCACATGATATGACATCATATGATATGACATCATACGATATGACATCATATGATATGACATCACATGATATGCCATCATAGAATAAGACATCATATGATATGCCATCATAGAATAAGACATCATATGTTATGCCATCATATGATATGACATCATATGTCATATCATATGATATGACATCATATGATATAACATCATATGATATGAAATCACATGATATGACATCATATGATATGACATCATATGATATAATATGACATCATATGATATAATATGACATCATATGATATAATATGACATCATATGATATAATATGACAGTATATGATATGACATCAAATAATATGACATCATCTGATATGACATCATATGATATGACATCATACGATATGACATCATATGATATGACATCATCTGATATGACATCATACGATATGACATCATATCATATGACATCATATGATATGACATCATATGATATGACATCATACGATATGACATCATATGATATGACATCATATGATATGACATCATATGATATGACATCATATGATATGACATCATATGATATGACATCATATGATATAATATGACATCATATGATATAATATGACATCATATGATATAATATGACATCATATGATATAATATGACATCATATGATATAATATGACAGTATATGATATGACATCAAATGATATGACATCATCTGATATGACATCATATGATATGACATCACATGATATGACATCATATGATATGACATCATACGATAGACATCATATGATATGACATCATATGATATGACATCATCTGATATGACATCATACGATATGACATCATATCATATGACATCATATGATATGACATCATACGATATGACATCACATGATATGACATCATATGATATGACATCATACGATATGACATCATATGATATGACATCATACGATATGACATCATATGATATGACATCATATGATATGACATCACATGATATGACATCATATGATATGACATCACATGATATGACATCATACGATATGACATCATATGATATGACATCATCTGATATGACATCATACGATATGACATCATATCATATGACATCATATGATATGACATCATATGATATGACATCATATGATATGACATCATCTGATATGACATCATACGATATGACACCATATGATATGACATCATATGATAAGACATCATATGATATGACATCATATGATATGACATCACATGATATGACATCATATGATATGACATCATACGATAGACATCATATGATATGACATCATATGATATGACATCATATGATATGACATCATCTGATATGACATCATACGATATGACATCATATCATATGACATCATATGATATGACATCATATGATATGACATCATATGATATGACATCATCTGATATGACATCATACGATATGACATCATATGATATGACATCATATGATAAGACATCATATGATATGACATCATATGATATGACATCACATGATATGACATCATATGATATGACATCATACGATAGACATCATATGATATGACATCATATGATATGACATCATATGATATGACATCACATGATATGACATCATATGATATGACATCATATGATATGACATCATATGATATGACATCACATGATATGACATCATATGATATGACATCATACGATAGACATCATATGATATGACATCATATGATATGACATCATACGATATGACATCACATGATATGACTTCACATGATATGACATCACATGATATGACATCACATGATATGACATCATATGATATGACATCATATGATATGACATCATATGATATGACATCATATGATATGACATCACATGATATGACATCATATGATATGACATCATACGATATGACATCATATGATATGACATCACATGATATGACATCATATGATATGACATCACATGATATGACATCATATGATATGACATCATACGATATGACATCATATGATATGACATCACATGATATGCCATCATAGAATAAGACATCATATGATATGCCATCATAGAATAAGACATCATATGTTATGCCATCATATGATATGACATCATATGTCATATCATATGATATGACATCATATGATATAACATCATATGATATGAAATCACATGATATGACATCATATGATATGAAATCACATGATATGACATCATATGATATAATATGACAGCATATGATATGACATCATATGATATGACATCATATGATATGACATCATATGATATGACATCATATGATATGACATCAAATGATATGACATCATATGATATGACATCAAATGATATGACATCATACGATATGACATCATATGATATGACATCATATGATATGACATCATACGATATGACATCATATGACATGACATCATATGATATGACATCACATGACATCATATGATAGGATATGACAGCATATGATATGACATCATATGATATGACATCATATGATATGACATCATATGATATGACATCAAATGATATGACATCATATGATATGACATCAAATGATATGACATCACATGATATGACATCATATGATATGACATCACATGATATGGCATCATATGATATGATATCATATGACATGACATCATATGATATGACATCAAATGATATGACATCACATGATATGACATCATATGATATGACATCATACGATATGCCATCATATGATATGACATCATATGATATGACATCATATCATATGACAGTATATGATATGACATCAAATGATATGACATCATACGATATGACATCATATGATATGACATCATATGATATGACATCATATGATATGACATCATATGATATGACAGCATATGATATGACATCATATGATATGACAGCATATGATATGACATCATATGATATGACATCACATGACACCATAAGATAGGATATGACAGCATATGATCTGACATCATATGATATGATATGACAGTATATGCTATGACATCATATGATATGACATCATATGATATGACAGCATATGATATGACATCATACGATATGACATGATATGATATGATATGACATCATATGATATGACATCATATGATATAATATGACATCATATGATATAATATGACATCATATGATATAATATGACAGTATATGATATGACATCAAATGATAGGATATGACAGCATATGATATGACATCATATGATATGACATCATACGATATGACATGATATGATATGACATCATATGATATGACATCATACGATATGACATCACATGATATGACATCACATGATATGACATCACATGATATGACATCATATGATATGACATCATATGATATGACATCATACGATATGACATGATATGATATGACATCATATGATATAATATGACATCATATGATATAATATGACATCAAATGATATGATATGACATCATATGATATGACATCACATGATATGACATCACATGATATGACATCATATGATATGACATCATATGATATGACATCATACGATATGACATCATATGATATGACATCATATGATATGACATCATATGATATGACATCACATGATATGACATCATATGATATGACATCATATGATATAATATGACATCATATGATATAATATGACATCATATGATATAATATGACAGTATATGATATGACATCAAATGATATGACATCATCTGATATGACATCATATGATATGACATCATACGATATGACATCATATGATATGACATCATCTGATATGACATCATACGATATGACATCATATCATATGACATCATATGATATGACATCATACGATATGACATCACATGATATGACATCATATGATAAGACATCATATGATATGACATCATATGATATGACATCACATGATATGACATCATATGATATGACATCATACGATAGACATCATATGATATGACATCATATGATATGACATCATATGATATGACATCATCTGATATGACATCATACGATATGACATCATATCATATGACATCATATGATATGACATCATACGATATGACATCATATGATATGACATCATATGATATGACATCATATGATATGACATCATATGATATGACATCATATGATATGACATCATATGATATGACATCATATGATATGACATCATATGATATAATATGACATCATATGATATAATATGACATCATATGATATAATATGACAGTATATGATATGACATCAAATGATATGACATCATCTGATATGACATCATATGATATGACATCACATGATATGACATCATATGATATGACATCATACGATAGACATCATATGATATGACATCATATGATATGACATCATATGATATGACATCATATGATATGACATCACATGATATGACATCATACGATATGACATCATATGATATGACATCATCTGATATGACATCATACGATATGACATCATATCATATGACATCATATGATATGACATCATATGATATGACATCATATGATATGACATCATCTGATATGACATCATACGATATGACATCATATGATATGACATCATATGATAAGACATCATATGATATGACATCATATGATATGACATCACATGATATGACATCATATGATATGACATCATACGATAGACATCATATGATATGACATCATATGATATGACATCATATGATATGACATCATCTGATATGACATCATACGATATGACATCATATCATATGACATCATATGATATGACATCATATGATATGACATCATATGATATGACATCATCTGATATGACATCATACGATATGACATCATATGATATGACATCATATGATAAGACATCATATGATATGACATCATATGATATGACATCACATGATATGACATCATATGATATGACATCATACGATAGACATCATATGATATGACATCATATGATATGACATCATATGATATGACATCACATGATATGACATCATATGATATGACATCATATGATATAATATGACATCATATGATATAATATGACATCATATGATATAATATGACAGTATATGATATGACATCAAATGATATGACATCATCTGATATGACATCATATGATATGACATCATACGATATGACATCATATGATATGACATCATCTGATATGACATCATACGATATGACATCATATGATATGACATCATATGATATGACATCATATGATATGACATCATACGATATGACATCATATGATATGACATCATATGATATGACATCATATGATATGACATCATATGATATGACATCATATGATATAATATGACATCATATGATATAATATGACATCATATGATATAATATGACAGTATATGATATGACATCAAATGATATGACATCATCTGATATGACATCATATGATATGACATCATACGATATGACATCATATGATATGACATCATCTGATATGACATCATACGATATGACATCATATCATATGACATCATATGATATGACATCATACGATATGACATCACATGATATGACATCATATGATATGACATCATACGATATGACATCATATGATATGACATCATACGATATGACATCATATGATATGACATCATATGATATGACATCACATGATATGACATCATATGATATGACATCACATGATATGACATCATACGATATGACATCATATGATATGACATCATCTGATATGACATCATACGATATGACATCATATCATATGACATCATATGATATGACATCATATGATATGACATCATATGATATGACATCATCTGATATGACATCATACGATATGACATCATATGATATGACATCATATGATAAGACATCATATGATATGACATCATATGATATGACATCACATGATATGACATCATATGATATGACATCATACGATAGACATCATATGATATGACATCATATGATATGACATCATCTGATATGACATCATACGATATGACATCATATCATATGACATCATATGATATGACATCATATGATATGACATCATATGATATGACATCATCTGATATGACATCATACGATATGACATCATATGATATGACATCATATGATAAGACATCATATGATATGACATCATATGATATGACATCACATGATATGACATCATATGATATGACATCATACGATAGACATCATATGATATGACATCATATGATATGACATCATATGATATGACATCACATGATATGACATCATATGATATGACATCATATGATATGACATCACATGATATGACATCATATGATATGACATCATACGATAGACATCATATGATACGACATCATATGATATGACATCATACGATATGACATCACATGATATGACTTCACATGATATGACATCACATGATATGACATCACATGATATGACATCATATGATATGACATCATATGATATGACATCATATGATATGACATCATATGATATGACATCACATGATATGACATCATATGATATGACATCATACGATATGACATCATATGATATGACATCACATGATATGACATCATATGATATGACATCACATGATATGACATCATATGATATGACATCATACGATATGACATCATATGATATGACATCACATGATATGCCATCATAGAATAAGACATCATATGATATGCCATCATAGAATAAGACATCATATGTTATGCCATCATATGATATGACATCATATGTCATATCATATGATATGACATCATATGATATAACATCATATGATATGAAATCACATGATATGACATCATATGATATGAAATCACATGATATGACATCATATGATATAATATGACAGCATATGATATGACATCACATGACATCATATGATAGGATGATAGGATATGACAGCATATGATATGACATCATATGATATGACATCATATGATATGACATCACATGACATCATATGATAGGATATGACAGCATATGATATGACATCATATGATATGACATCATATGATATGATATGACAGTATATGATATGACATCAAATGATATGACATCGTATGATATGACATCATATGATATGACATCATATGATATGACATCACATGACATCATATGATAGGATATGACAGCATATGATATGACATCATATGATATGACATCATATGATATGACATCATATGATATGACATCAAATGATATGACATCATATGATATGACATCAAATGATATGACATCATACGATATGACATCATATGATATGACATCATATGATATGACATCATACGATATGACATCATATGACATGACATCATATGATATGACATCACATGACATCATATGATAGGATATGACAGCATATGATATGACATCATATGATATGACATCATATGATATGACATCATATGATATGACATCAAATGATATGACATCATATGATATGACATCAAATGATATGACATCACATGATATGACATCATATGATATGACATCACATGATATGGCATCATATGATATGATATCATATGACATGACATCATATGATATGACATCAAATGATATGACATCACATGATATGACATCATATGATATGACATCATACGATATGCCATCATATGATATGACATCATATGATATGACATCATATCATATGACAGTATATGATATGACATCAAATGATATGACATCATACGATATGACATCATATGATATGACATCATACGATATGACATCATATGATATGACATCATACGATATGACATCATATGATATGACATCATATGATATGACATCATATGATATGACATCATATGATATGACAGCATATGATATGACATCATATGATATGACAGCATATGATATGACATCATATGATATGACATCACATGACACCATAAGATAGGATATGACAGCATATGATCTGACATCATATGATATGATATGACAGTATATGCTATGACATCATATGATATGACATCATATGATATGACAGCATATGATATGACATCATATGATATGACATCACATGACACCATAAGATAGGATATGACAGCATATGATCTGACATCATATGAAATGACATCATATGATATGATATGACAGTATATGATATGACATCATATGATATGACATCATATGATATTACATCACATGATATGACATCATATGATATGACATCACATGATATGTCATCATATGATAAGACATCATATGATATGACATCATATGATATGACATCATATGATATAATATGACATCATATGATATAATATGACATCATATGATATAATATGACATCATATGATATAATATGACATCATATGATATAATATGACAGTATATGATATGACATCAAATGATATGACATCATACGATATGACATCATATGATATGACATCATACGATATGACATCACATGATATGACATCATATGATATGACATCATACATGATATGACATCATACGATATGACATCATATGATATGACATCATACGATATGACATCATATGATATGACATCATATGATATGACATCATCTGATATGACATCATACGATATGACATCATATCATATGACATCATATGATATGACATCATCTGATATGACATCATACGATATGACATCATATCATATGACATCATATGATATGACATCATACGATATGACATCACATGATATGACATCATATGATATGACATCATACGATATGACATCATATGATATGACATCATATGATATGACATCATACGATATGACATCATATGATATGACATCATATGATATGACATCATATGATATGACATCATATGATATGACATCACATGATATGACATCATATGATATGACATCACATGATATGACATCATACGATATGACATCATATCATATGACATCATATGATATGACATCATATGATATGACATCATATGATATAATATGACATCATATGATATGACATCACATGATATGACATCACATGATATGACATCATATGATATGACATCATATGATAAGACATCATATGATATGACATCATATGATAAGACATCATATGATATGCCATCATATGATATGACATCATATGATATAATATGACATCATATGATATAATATGACATCATATGATATAATATGACAGTATATGATATGACATCAAATGATATGATATGACATCATATGATATGACATCACATGATATGACATCACATGATATGACATCATATGATATGACATCATATGATATGACATCATATGATATGACATCATCTGATATGACATCATACGATATGACATCATATCATATGACATCATATGATATGACATCATCTGATATGACATCATACGATATGACATCATATCATATGACATCATATGATATGACATCATACGATATGACATCACATGATATGACTTCACATGATATGACATTACATGATATGACTTCACATGATATGACATTACATGATATGACATCATATGATATGACATCACATGATATGACTTCACATGATATGACATCATATGATATGACATCATATCATATGACATCATATGATATGACATCATATGATATGACATCATACGATATGACATCATATGATATGACATCATACGATATGACATCATACGATATGACATCATATCATATGACATCATATCATATGACATCATATGATATGACATCATATGATATGACATCATATGATATGACATCATATGATATGACATCACATGATATGACATCATATGATATGACATCATATGATATGACATCATATGATATGACATCGTATGATATGACATCACATGATATGACATCATATGATATGACATCATACGATATGACATCACATGATATGACTTCACATGATATGACATTACATGATATGACATCATATGATATGACATCATACGATATGACATCACATGATATGACTTCACATGATATGACATTACATGATATGACATCATATGATACGACATCATACGATATGACATCACATGATATGACTTCACATGATATGACATCATATGATATGACATCATATGATATGACATCATACGATATGACATCATATGATATGACATCATACGATATGACATCATACGATAAGACATCATATGATATGACATCATATGATAAGACATCATATGATATGCCATCATATGATATGACATCATATGATATAATATGACATCATATGATATAATATGACATCATATGATATAATATGACAGTATATGATATGACATCAAATGATATGATATGACATCATATGATATGACATCACATGATATGACATCACATGATATGACATCATACGATATGACATCATATGATATGACATCATATGATATGACATCATCTGATATGACATCATACGATATGACATCATATCATATGACATCATATGATATGACATCATCTGATATGACATCATACGATATGACATCATATCATATGACATCATATGATATGACATCATACGATATGACATCACATGATATGACATCATATGATATGACATCATACGATATGACATCATATGATATGACATCATATGATATGACATCGTATGATATGACATCACATGATATGACATCATATGATATGACATCATACGATATGACATCATACGATATGACATCACATGATATGACATCATATGATATGACATCATATGATATGACATCATATGATATGACATCACATGATATGACATCATACGATATGACATCATATGATATGACATCATCTGATATGACATCATATCATATGACATCATACGATATGACATCATATGATATGACATCATATGATATGACATCATATGATATGACATCATATGATATGACATCATATGATATGACATCACATGATATGACATCATATGATATGACATCATACGATATGACATCATATGATATGACATCACATGATATGACTTCACATGATATGACATTACATGTTATGACATCATATGATATGACATCATACGATATGACATCACATGATATGACTTCACATGATATGACATTACATGATATGACTTCACATGATATGACATTACATGATATGACATCATATGATATGACATCATACGATATGACATCACATGATATGACTTCACATGATATGACATCATATGATATGACATCATACGATATGACATCACATGATATGACTTCACATGATATGACATCATACGATATGACATCATATCATATGACATCATATGATATGACATCATACGATATGACATCATATGATATGACATCATACGATACGACATCATATGATATGACATCATATGATATGACATCATATGATATGACATCATATGATATAATATGACATCATATGATATGACATCACATGATATGACATCACATGATATGACATCATATGATATGACATCATATGATATGACATCATATGATATAATATGACATCAAATGATATGATATGACATCATATGATATGACATCACATGATATGACATCACATGATATGACATCATATGATATGACATCATATGATATGACATCATACGATATGACATCACATGATTTGACATCATATGATATGACATCATATGATAGACATCATATGATATGACATCACATGATATGACATCACATGATATGACATCATATGATAAGACATCATATGATATGACATCATATGATAAGACATCATATGATATGCCATCATATGATATGACATCATATGATATAATATGACATCATATGATATGACATCACATGATATGACATCACATGATATGACATCATATGATATGACATCATATGATATGACATCATATGATATAATATGACATCATATGATATAATATGACATCAAATGATATGATATGACATCATATGATATGACATCACATGATATGACATCACATGATATGACATCATATGATATGACATCACATGATATGACATCATATGATATGACATCATATGATATGACATCATACGATATGACATCATATGATATGACATCATACGATACGACATCATATGATATGACATCATATGATATGACATCATATGATATGACATCATATGATATAATATGACATCATATGATATGACATCACATGATATGACATCACATGATATGACATCATATGATATGACATCATATGATATGACATCACATGATATGACATCATATGATATGACATCATACGATATGACATCATATGATATGACATCATATGATATGACATCATACGATATGACATCATATGATATGACATCATATGATATGACATCATATGATATGACATCACATGATATGACATCATATGATATGACATCACATGATATGACATCATACGATATGACATCATATCATATGACATCATATGATATGACATCATACGATATGACATCACATGATATGACATCACATGATATGACATCATACGATATGACATCATATCATATGACATCATATGATAAGACATCATACGATATGACATCACATGATATGACATCATATGATATGACATCATATGATAGACATCATATGATATGACATCACATGATATGACATCACATGATATGACATCATATGATATGACATCATATGATATGACATCATACGATATGACATGATATGATATGACATCATATGATATGACATCATATGATATAATATGACATCATATGATATAATATGACATCATATGATATAATATGACAGTATATGATATGACATCAAATGATAGGATATGACAGCATATGATATGACATCATATGATATGACATCATACGATATGACATGATATGATATGACATCATATGATATGACATCATATGATATAATATGACATCATATGATATAATATGACATCATATGATATAATATGACAGTATATGATATGACATCAAATGATATGATATGACATCATATGATATGACATCACATGATATGACATCACATGATATGACATCATATGATATGACATCATATGATATGACATCATACGATATGACATCATATGATATGACATCATACGATACGACATCATATGATATGACATCATATGATATGACATCATATGATATAATATGACATCATATGATATAATATGACATCAAATGATATGATATGACATCATATGATATGACATCACATGATATGACATCACATGATATGACATCATATGATATGACATCATATGATATGACATCATACGATATGACATGATATGATATGACATCATATGATATGACATCATATGATATAATATGACATCATATGATATAATATGACATCATATGATATAATATGACAGTATATGATATGACATCAAATGATAGGATATGACAGCATATGATATGACATCATATGATATGACATCATACGATATGACATGATATGATATGACATCATATGATATGACATCATATGATATAATATGACATCATATGATATAATATGACATCATATGATATAATATGACAGTATATGATATGACATCAAATGATATGATATGACATCATATGATATGACATCACATGATATGACATCACATGATATGACATCATATGATATGACATCATATGATATGACATCATACGATATGACATCATATGATATGACATCATATGATATAATATGACATCATATGATATAATATGACAGTATATGATATGACATCAAATGATAGGATATGACAGCATATGATATGACATCATATGATATGACATCATACGATATGACATCATATGATATGACATCATATGATATGACATCATATGATATAATATGACATCATATGATATAATATGACATCAAATGATATGATATGACATCATATGATACGACATCACATGATATGACATCACATGATATGACATCATATGATATGACATCATATGATATGACATCATACGATATGACATCATATGATATGACATCATACGATATGACATCATACGATATGACATCATATGATATGACATCATATGATATGACATCATATGATATGACATCATATGATATAATATGACATCATATGATATAATATGACATCAAATGATATGATATGACATCATATGATACGACATCACATGATATGACATCACATGATATGACATCATATGATATGACATCATATGATATGACATCATACGATATGACATCATATGATATGACATCATACGATATGACATCATACGATATGACATCATATGATATGACATCATATGATATGACATCATATGATATGACATCATCTGATATGACATCATATGATATAATATGACATCATATGATATGACATCAAATGATATGACATCATACGATATGACATCATATGATATGACATCATACGATATGACATCACATGATATGACATCATATGATATGACATCATACATGATATGACATCATACGATATGACATCATATGATATGACATCATACGATATGACATCATATGATATGACATCATATGATATGACATCATCTGATATGACATCATACGATATGACATCATATCATATGACATCATATGATATGACATCATCTGATATGACATCATACGATATGACATCATATCATATGACATCATATGATATGACATCATACGATATGACATCACATGATATGACATCATATGATATGACATCATACGATATGACATCATATGATATGACATCATATGATATGACATCATATGATATGACATCATATGATATGACATCACATGATATGACATCATACGATATGACATCATATCATATGACATCATATGATATGACATCATACGATATGACATCACATGATATGACATCATATGATATGACATCATATGATATGACATCATATGATATGACATCACATGATATGACATCATATGATATGACATCACATGATATGACATCATACGATATGACATCATATGATATGACATCATCTGATATGACATCATATGATATGACATCATACGATATGACATCATCTGATATGACATCATACGATATGACATTATATCATATGACATCATATGATATGACATCATACGATATGACATCACATGATATGACATCATATGATATGACATCATACGATATGACATCATATGATATGACATCATACGATATGACATCATATGATATGACATCATATGATATGACATCACATGATATGACATCATATGATATGACATCACATGATATGACATCAAACGATATGACATCATATGATATGACATCATACGATATGACATCATATGATATGACATCATATGATATGACATCATATGATATGACATCATATGATATGACATCATATGATATGACATCATATGATATGACATCATATGATATGACATCATATGATATGACATCATATGATATGACATCATCTGATATGACATCATACGATATGACATCATATGATATGACATCAAATGATATGACATCATACGATATGACATCATATGATATGACATCATATGATACGACAGCATATGATATGACATCATATGATATGACAGCATATGATATGACATCATATGATATGACATCACATGACATCATATGATAGGATATGACAGCATATGATATGACATCATATGATATGACATCATATGATATGACATCATATGATATGACATCATATGATATGACATCAAATGATATGACATCATATGATATGACATCAAATGATATGACATCACATGATATGACATCATATGATATGACATCATACGATATGACATCATATGATATGACATCATATGATATGACATCACATGACATCATATGATAGGATATGACAGCATATGATATGACATCATATGATATGACATCATATGATATGACATCAAATGATATGACATCACATGATATGACATCATATGATATGACATCATACGATATGACATCATATCATATGACATCATATGATATGACATCATATGATATGACATCATATGATATGACATCATCTGATATGACATCATACGATATGACATCATATGATATGACATCAAATGATATGACATCATACGATATGACATCATATGATATGACATCATACGATAGACATCATATGATATGACATCATATGATATGACATCATACGATATGACATCACATGATATGACTTCACATGATATGACATCATATGATATAATATGACATCATATGATATAATATGACATCAAATGATATGATATGACATCATATGATACGACATCACATGATATGACATCACATGATATGACATCATATGATATGACATCATATGATATGACATCATACGATATGACATCATATGATATGACATCATACATGATATGACATCATACGATATGACATCATATGATATGACATCATACGATATGACATCATATGATATGACATCATATGATATGACATCATCTGATATGACATCATACGATATGACATCATATCATATGACATCATATGATATGACATCATCTGATATGACATCATACGATATGACATCATATCATATGACATCATATGATATGACATCATACGATATGACATCACATGATATGACATCATATGATATGACATCATACGATATGACATCATATGATATGACATCATATGATATGACATCATATGATATGACATCATATGATATGACATCACATGATATGACATCATACGATATGACATCATATCATATGACATCATATGATATGACATCATATGATATGACATCACATGATATGACATGATATGATATGACATCACATGATATGACATCATATGATATGACATCATATGATATGACATCATACGATATGACATCATATGATATGACATCATACGATATGACATCATACGATATGACATCATATGATATGACATCATATGATATGACATCATATGATATGACATCATATGATATAATATGACATCATATGATATAATATGACATCAAATGATATGATATGACATCATATGATATGACATCATATCATATGACATCATATGATATGACATCATCTGATATGACATCATACGATATGACATCATATCATATGACATCATATGATATGACATCATACGATATGACATCACATGATATGACTTCACATGATATGATATTACATGATATGACTTCACATGATATGACATTACATGATATGACATCATATGATATGACATCACATGATATGACTTCACATGATATGACATCATATGATATGACATCATATCATATGACATCATATGATATGACATCATATGATATGACATCATACGATATGACATCATATGATATGACATCATACGATATGACATCATACGATATGACATCATATCATATGACATCATATCATATGACATCATATGATATGACATCATATGATATGACATCATATGATATGACATCATATGATATGACATCACATGATATGACATCATATGATATGACATCATATGATATGACATCATATGATATGACATCGTATGATATGACATCACATGATATGACATCATATGATATGACATCATACGATATGACATCACATGATATGACTTCACATGATATGACATTACATGATATGACATCATATGATATGACATCATACGATATGACATCACATGATATGACTTCACATGATATGACATTACATGATATGACATCATATGATATGACATCATACGATATGACATCACATGATATGACTTCACATGATATGACATCATATGATATGACATCATATGATATGACATCATACGATATGACATCATATGATATGACATCATACGATATGACATCATACGATAAGACATCATATGATATGACATCATATGATAAGACATCATATGATATGCCATCATATGATATGACATCATATGATATAATATGACATCATATGATATAATATGACATCATATGATATAATATGACAGTATATGATATGACATCAAATGATATGATATGACATCATATGATATGACATCACATGATATGACATCACATGATATGACATCATACGATATGACATCATATGATATGACATCATATGATATGACATCATCTGATATGACATCATACGATATGACATCATATCATATGACATCATATGATATGACATCATCTGATATGACATCATACGATATGACATCATATCATATGACATCATATGATATGACATCATACGATATGACATCACATGATATGACATCATATGATATGACATCATACGATATGACATCATATGATATGACATCATATGATATGACATCGTATGATATGACATCACATGATATGACATCATATGATATGACATCATACGATATGACATCATACGATATGACATCACATGATATGACATCATATGATATGACATCATATGATATGACATCATATGATATGACATCACATGATATGACATCATACGATATGACATCATATGATATGACATCATCTGATATGACATCATATCATATGACATCATACGATATGACATCATATGATATGACATCATATGATATGACATCATATGATATGACATCATATGATATGACATCATATGATATGACATCACATGATATGACATCATATGATATGACATCATACGATATGACATCATATGATATGACATCACATGATATGACTTCACATGATATGACATTACATGTTATGACATCATATGATATGACATCATACGATATGACATCACATGATATGACTTCACATGATATGACATTACATGATATGACTTCACATGATATGACATTACATGATATGACATCATATGATATGACATCATACGATATGACATCACATGATATGACTTCACATGATATGACATCATATGATATGACATCATACGATATGACATCACATGATATGACTTCACATGATATGACATCATACGATATGACATCATATCATATGACATCATATGATATGACATCATACGATATGACATCATATGATATGACATCATACGATACGACATCATATGATATGACATCATATGATATGACATCATATGATATGACATCATATGATATAATATGACATCATATGATATGACATCACATGATATGACATCACATGATATGACATCATATGATATGACATCATATGATATGACATCATATGATATAATATGACATCAAATGATATGATATGACATCATATGATATGACATCACATGATATGACATCACATGATATGACATCATATGATATGACATCATATGATATGACATCATACGATATGACATCACATGATTTGACATCATATGATATGACATCATATGATAGACATCATATGATATGACATCACATGATATGACATCACATGATATGACATCATATGATAAGACATCATATGATATGACATCATATGATAAGACATCATATGATATGCCATCATATGATATGACATCATATGATATAATATGACATCATATGATATGACATCACATGATATGACATCACATGATATGACATCATATGATATGACATCATATGATATGACATCATATGATATAATATGACATCATATGATATAATATGACATCAAATGATATGATATGACATCATATGATATGACATCACATGATATGACATCACATGATATGACATCATATGATATGACATCACATGATATGACATCATATGATATGACATCATATGATATGACATCATACGATATGACATCATATGATATGACATCATACGATACGACATCATATGATATGACATCATATGATATGACATCATATGATATGACATCATATGATATAATATGACATCATATGATATGACATCACATGATATGACATCACATGATATGACATCATATGATATGACATCATATGATATGACATCACATGATATGACATCATATGATATGACATCATACGATATGACATCATATGATATGACATCATATGATATGACATCATACGATATGACATCATATGATATGACATCATATGATATGACATCATATGATATGACATCATATGATATGACATCACATGATATGACATCATATGATATGACATCACATGATATGACATCATACGATATGACATCATATCATATGACATCATATGATATGACATCATACGATATGACATCACATGATATGACATCACATGATATGACATCATACGATATGACATCATATCATATGACATCATATGATAAGACATCATACGATATGACATCACATGATATGACATCATATGATATGACATCATATGATAGACATCATATGATATGACATCACATGATATGACATCACATGATATGACATCATATGATAAGACATCATATGATATGACATCATATGATAAGACATCATATGATATGCCATCATATGATATGACATCATATGATATAATATGACATCATATGATATAATGTGACATCATATGATATAATATGACAGTATATGATATGACATCAAATGATATGATATGACATCATATGATATGACATCACATGATATGACATCACATGATATGACATCATATGATATGACATCATATGATATGACATCATACGATATGACATCATATGATATGACATCATACGATACGACATCATATGATATGACATCATATGATATGACATCATATGATATGACATCATATGATATAATATGACATCATATGATATAATATGACATCAAATGATATGATATGACATCATATGATATGACATCACATGATATGACATCACATGATATGACATCATATGATATGACATCATATGATATGACATCATACGATATGACATGATATGATATGACATCATATGATATGACATCATATGATATAATATGACATCATATGATATAATATGACATCATATGATATAATATGACAGTATATGATATGACATCAAATGATAGGATATGACAGCATATGATATGACATCATATGATATGACATCATACGATATGACATGATATGATATGACATCATATGATATGACATCATATGATATAATATGACATCATATGATATAATATGACATCATATGATATAATATGACAGTATATGATATGACATCAAATGATATGATATGACATCATATGATATGACATCACATGATATGACATCACATGATATGACATCATATGATATGACATCATATGATATGACATCATACGATATGACATCATATGATATGACATCATATGATATAATATGACATCATATGATATAATATGACAGTATATGATATGACATCAAATGATAGGATATGACAGCATATGATATGACATCATATGATATGACATCATACGATATGACATCATATGATATGACATCATATGATATGACATCATATGATATAATATGACATCATATGATATAATATGACATCAAATGATATGATATGACATCATATGATACGACATCACATGATATGACATCACATGATATGACATCATATGATATGACATCATATGATATGACATCATACGATATGACATCATATGATATGACATCATACGATATGACATCATACGATATGACATCATATGATATGACATCATATGATATGACATCATATGATATGACATCATACGATATGACATCATACGATATGACATCATATGATATGACATCATACGATATGACATCATATGATATGACATCACATGATATGACATCACATGATATGACATCATATGATATGACATCATATGATATGACATCATACGATATGACATCATATGATATGACATCATACGATATGACATCATACGATATGACATCATATGATATGACATCATATGATATGACATCATATGATATGACATCATCTGATATGACATCATATGATATAATATGACATCATATGATATGACATCAAATGATATGACATCATACGATATGACATCATATGATATGACATCATACGATATGACATCACATGATATGACATCATATGATATGACATCATACATGATATGACATCATACGATATGACATCATATGATATGACATCATACGATATGACATCATATGATATGACATCATATGATATGACATCATCTGATATGACATCATACGATATGACATCATATCATATGACATCATATGATATGACATCATCTGATATGACATCATACGATATGACATCATATCATATGACATCATATGATATGACATCATACGATATGACATCACATGATATGACATCATATGATATGACATCATATGATATGACATCATATGATATGACATCACATGATATGACATCATATGATATGACATCACATGATATGACATCATACGATATGACATCATATGATATGACATCATCTGATATGACATCATATGATATGACATCATACGATATGACATCATCTGATATGACATCATACGATATGACATTATATCATATGACATCATATGATATGACATCATACGATATGACATCACATGATATGACATCATATGATATGACATCATACGATATGACATCATATGATATGACATCATACGATATGACATCATATGATATGACATCATATGATATGACATCACATGATATGACATCATATGATATGACATCACATGATATGACATCAAACGATATGACATCATATGATATGACATCATACGATATGACATCATATGATATGACATCATATGATATGACATCATATGATATGACATCATATGATATGACATCATATGATATGACATCATATGATATGACATCATATGATATGACATCATATGATATGACATCATATGATATGACATCATCTGATATGACATCATACGATATGACATCATATGATATGACATCAAATGATATGACATCATACGATATGACATCATATGATATGACATCATATGATACGACAGCATATGATATGACATCATATGATATGACAGCATATGATATGACATCATATGATATGACATCACATGACATCATATGATAGGATATGACAGCATATGATATGACATCATATGATATGACATCATATGATATGACATCATATGATATGACATCATATGATATGACATCAAATGATATGACATCATATGATATGACATCAAATGATATGACATCACATGATATGACATCATATGATATGACATCATACGATATGACATCATATGATATGACATCATATGATATGACATCACATGACATCATATGATAGGATATGACAGCATATGATATGACATCATATGATATGACATCATATGATATGACATCAAATGATATGACATCACATGATATGACATCATATGATATGACATCATACGATATGACATCATATCATATGACATCATATGATATGACATCATATGATATGACATCATATGATATGACATCATCTGATATGACATCATACGATATGACATCATATGATATGACATCAAATGATATGACATCATACGATATGACATCATATGATATGACATCATACGATAGACATCATATGATATGACATCATATGATATGACATCATACGATATGACATCACATGATATGACTTCACATGATATGACATCATATGATATGACATCATATGATATGACATCATATGATATGACATCATATGATATGACCTCACATGATATGACATCATATGATATGACATCATACGATATGACATCATATGATATGACATCACATGATATGACATCATATGATATGACATCACATGATATGACATCATATGATATGACATCATACGATATGACATCATATGATATGACATCACATGATATGCCATCATAGAATAAGACATCATATGATATGCCATCATAGAATAAGACATCATATGTTATGCCATCATATGATATGACATCATATGATATGCCATCATATGATATGACATCATATGATATAACATCATATGATATGAAATCACATGATATGACATCATATGATATAATATGACAGCATATGATATGACATCACATGACATCATATGATAGGATGATAGGATATGACAGCATATGATATGACATCATATGATATGACATCATATGATATGATATGACAGTATATGATATGACATCAAATGATATGACATCGTATGATATGACATCATATGATATGACATCATATGATATGACATCATATGATATGACATCACATGACATCATATGATAGGATATGACAGCATATGATATGACATCATATGATATGACATCATATGATATGACATCATATGATATGACATCAAATGATATGACATCATATGATATGACATCAAATGATATGACATCATACGATATGACATCATATGATATGACATCATATGATATGACATCATACGATATGACATCATATGACATGACATCATATGATATGACATCACATGACATCATATGATAGGATATGACAGCATATGATATGACATCATATGATATGACATCACATGATATGACATCATATGATATGACATCACATGATATGGCATCATACGATATGACATCATATGATATGACATCATATGATATGACATCATACGATATGACATCATATGACATGACATCATATGATATGACATCACATGACATCATATGATAGGATATGACAGCATATGATATGACATCATATGATATGACATCATACGATATGACATCATATGATATGACATCAAATGATATGACATCACATGATATGACATCATATGATATGACATCAAATGATATGACATCACATGATATGACATCATATGATATGACATCATATGATATGACATCATATGATATGACATCATATGATATGACATCATATGATATGACATCATATGATATGACATCATATGATAGACATCATATGATATGACATCACATGATATGACATCACATGATATGACATTATCTGATATGACATCATATGATATGACATCATACGATATGACATCATCTGATATGACATCATACGATATGACATCATATCATATGACATCATATGATATGACATCATACGATATGACATCACATGATATGACATCATATGATATGACATCATACGATATGACATCATATGATATGACATCAAATGATATGACATCACATGATATGACATCATATGATATGACATCACATGATATGGCATCATACGATATGACATCATATGATATGACATCATATGATATGACATCATACGATATGACATCATATGACATGACATCATATGATATGACATCACATGACATCATATGATAGGATATGACAGCATATGATATGACATCATATGATATGACATCATATGATATGACATCATATGATATGACATCATATGATATGACATCAAATGATATGACATCATACGATATGACATCATATGATATGACATCATATGATACGACAGCATATGATATGACATCATATGATATGACAGCATATGATATGACATCATATGATATGACATCACATGACATCATATGATAGGATATGACAGCATATGATATGACATCATATGATATGACATCATATGATATGACATCATATGATATGACATCAAATGATATGACATCATATGATATGACATCAAATGATATGACATCACATGATATGACATCATATGATATGACATCAAATGATATGACATCATATGATATGACATCAAATGATATGACATCACATGATATGACATCATATGATATGACATCATACGATATGACATCATATGATATGACATCATATGATATGACATCACATGACATCATATGATAGGATATGACAGCATATGATATGACATCATATGATAGGATATGACAGCATATGATATGACATCATATGATATGACATCATATGATATGACATCATATGATATGACATCAAATGATATGACATCATATGATATGACATCAAATGATATGACATCACATGATATGACATCATATGATATGACATCAAATGATATGACATCACATGATATGACATCATATGATATGACATCATATGATATGACATCATATGATATGACATCATATGATAGACATCATATGATATGACATCACATGATATGACATCACATGATATGACATCATATGATATGACATCATATGATATAATATGACATCATATGATATAATATGACATCAAATGATATGATATGACATCATATGATATGACATCATATGATACGACAGCATATGATATGACATCATATGATATGACAGCATATGATATGACATCATATGATATGACATCACATGACATCATATGATAGGATATGACAGCATATGATATGACATCATATGATATGACATCATATGATATGACATCATATGATATGACATCAAATGATATGACATCATATGATATGACATCAAATGATATGACATCACATGATATGACATCATATGATATGACATCATACGATATGACATCATATGATATGACATCATATGATATGACATCACATGACATCATATGATAGGATATGACAGCATATGATATGACATCATATGATATGACATCATATGATATGACATCAAATGATATGACATCACATGATATGACATCATATGATATGACATCAAATGATATGACATCATACGATATGACATCATATGATATGACATCATATGATATGACATCATACGATATGACATCATATGACATGACAGTATATGATATGACATCAAATGATATGATATGACATCATATGATATGACATCACATGATATGACATCACATGATAGACATCATATGATATGACATCACATGATATGACATCACATGATATGACATCATATGATATGACATCATATGATATAATATGACATCATATGATATAATATGACATCAAATGATATGATATGACATCATATGATATGACATCACATGATATGACATCACATGATATGACATCATATGATATGACATCATATGATATGACATCATATGATATGACATCATATGATAGACATCATATGATATGACATCACATGATATGACATCACATGATATGACATCATATAATATGACATCATATGATATAATATGACATCATATGATATAATATGACATCAAATGATATGATATGACATCATATGATATGACATCACATGATATGACATCATATGATATGACATCATACGATATGACATCATATCATATGACATCATATGATATGACATCATACGATATGACATCACATGATATGACATCATATGATAAGACATCATATGATATGACATCATATGATAAGACATCATACGATATGACATCATATGATATGACATCATACGATACGACATCATATGATATGACATCATATGATATGACATCATATGATATGACATCATATGATATAATATGACATCATATGATATGACATCACATGATATGACATCATACGATATGACATCATATGATATGACATCATATGATATGACATCATATGATATGACATCATACGATATGACATCATATGATATGACATCATACGATACGACATCATATGATATGACATCACATGATATGACATCATACGATATGACATCATATGATATGACATCATACGATATGACATCATATGATATGACATCATACGATACGACATCATATGATATGACATCACATGATATGACATCATACGATATGACATCATATGATATAATATGACATCATATGATATGACATCATATGATATGACATCATATGATATGACATCACATGATATGACATCATACGATATGACATCATATGATATGACATCATACGATATGACATCACATGATATGACATCATATGATATGACATCATCTGATATGACATCATACGATATGACATCATATGATATGACATCATATGATATGACATCATCTGATATGACATCATACGATATGACATCATATCATATGACATCATATGATATGACATCATACGATATGACATCACATGATATGACATCATATGATAAGACATCATATGATATGACATCATACGATATGACATCACATGATATGACATCGTATGATATGACATCACATGATATGACATCATATGATATGACATCATACGATATGACATCACATGATATGACTTCACATGATATGACATCATACGATATGACATCACATGATATGACATCATACGATATGACATCATATCATATGACATCATATGATATGACATCATCTGATATGACATCATACGATATGACATCATATCATATGACATCATATGATATGACATCATACGATATGACATCATATGATATGACATCGTATGATATGACATCACATGATATGACATCATATGATATGACATCATACGATATGACATCATACGATATGACATCACATGATATGACATCATACGATATGACATCATATGATATGACATCGTATGATATGACATCACATGATATGACATCATATGATATGACATCATACGATATGACATCATACGATATGACATCACATGATATGACATCACATGATATGACATCATATGATATGACATCATACGATATGACATCATATGATATGACATCATATGATATGACATCGTATGATATGACATCACATGATATGACATCATATGATATGACATCATACGATATGACATCATACGATATGACATCACATGATATGACATCATATGATATGACATCATATGATATGACATCATATGATATGACATCACATGATATGACATCATACGATATGACATCATATGATATGACATCATACGATATGACATCACATGATATGACATCATATGATATGACATCATCTGATATGACATCATACGATATGACATCATATGATATGACATCATATGATATGACATCATCTGATATGACATCATACGATATGACATCATATCATATGACATCATATGATATGACATCATACGATATGACATCACATGATATGACATCATACGATATGACATCACATGATATGACATCATATGATATGACATCATCTGATATGACATCATACGATATGACATCATATGATATGACATCATATGATATGACATCATCTGATATGACATCATACGATATGACATCATATCATATGACATCATATGATATGACATCATACGATATGACATCACATGATATGACATCATATGATAAGACATCATATGATATGACATCATATGATAAGACATCATACGATATGACATCATATGATATGACATCATACGATACGACATCATATGATATGACATCATATGATATGACATCATATGATATGACATCATATGATATAATATGACATCATATGATATGACATCACATGATATGACATCATACGATATGACATCATATGATATGACATCATATGATATGACATCATATGATATGACATCATATGATATGACATCATCTGATATGACATCATACGATATGACATCATATCATATGACATCATATGATATGACATCATACGATATGACATCACATGATATGACATCATATGATAAGACATCATATGATATGACATCATATGATAAGACATCATACGATATGACATCATATGATATGACATCATACGATACGACATCATATGATATGACATCATATGATAAGACATCATATGATATGACATCATATGATAAGACATCATACGACATGACATCATATGATATGACATCATACGATACGACATCATATGATATGACATCATATGATATGACATCATATGATATGACATCATATGATATAATATGACATCATATGATATGACATCACATGATATGACATCATACGATATGACATCATATGATATGACATCATATGATATGACATCATATGATATGACATCATACGATATGACATCATATGATATGACATCATACGATACGACATCATATGATATGACATCACATGATATGACATCATACGATATGACATCATATGATATGACATCATACGATATGACATCATATGATATGACATCATACGATACGACATCATATGATATGACATCACATGATATGACATCATACGATATGACATCATATGATATAATATGACATCATATGATATGACATCATATGATATGACATCATATGATATGACATCACATGATATGACATCATACGATATGACATCATATGATATGACATCATCTGATATGACATCATATCATATGACATCATACGATATGACATCATATGATATGACATCATATGATATGACATCATATGATATGACATCATATGATATGACATCACATGATATGACATCATATGATATGACATCATACGATATGACATCACATGATATGACATCATATGATATGACATCATCTGATATGACATCATACGATATGACATCATATGATATGACATCATACGATACGACATCATATGATATGACATCATATGATATGACATCATACGATATGACATCATATGATATGACATCATATGATATGACATCATCTGATATGACATCATACGATATGACATCATATCATATGACATCATATGATATGACATCATACGATATGACATCACATGATATGACATCATATGATAAGACATCATATGATATGACATCATATGATATAATATGACAGTATATGATATGACATCAAATGATATGACATCATACGATATGACATCATATGATATGACATCATACGATATGACATCACATGATATGACATCATATGATATGACATCATACGATATGACATCATATGATATGACATCATATGATATGACATCATCTGATATGACATCATACGATATGACATCATATCATATGACATCATATGATATGACATCATACGATATGACATCACATGATATGACATCATATGATAAGACATCATATGATATGACATCATATGATAAGACATCATACGATATGACATCATATGATATGACATCATACGATACGACATCATATGATATGACATCATACGATACGACATCATATGATATGACATCATATGATATGACATCATATGATATGACATCATATGATATAATATGACAGTATATGATATGACATCAAATGATATGACATCATACGATATGACATCATATGATATGACATCATACGATATGACATCACATGATATGACATCATATGATATGACATCATACGATATGACATCATATGATATGACATCATATGATATGACATCATCTGATATGACATCATACGATATGACATCATATCATATGACATCATATGATATGACATCATACGATATGACATCACATGATATGACATCATATGATAAGACATCATATGATATGACATCATATGATAAGACATCATACGATATGACATCATATGATATGACATCATACGATATGACATCACATGATATGACATCATATGATAAGACATCATATGATATGACATCATATGATATAATATGACAGTATATGATATGACATCAAATGATATGACATCATACGATATGACATCATATGATATGACATCATACGATACGACATCATATGATATGACATCATACGATACGACATCATATGATATGACATCATATGATATGACATCATATGATATAATATGACAGTATATGATATGACATCAAATGATATGACATCATACGATATGACATCATATGATATGACATCATACGATATGACATCACATGATATGACATCATATCATATGACATCATATGATATGACATCATACGATACGACATCATACGATATGACATCACATGATATGACATCATACGATATGACATCACATGATATGACATCATATGATATGACATCATCTGATATGACATCATACGATATGACATCATCTGATATGACATCATACGATATGACATCATATGATATGACATCATATGATATGACATCATCTGATATGACATCATACGATATGACATCATATCATATGACATCATATGATATGACATCATACGATACGACATCATACGATATGACATCACATGATATGACATCATACGATATGACATCACATGATATGACATCATATGATATGACATCATCTGATATGACATCATACGATATGACATCATATGATATGACATCATATGATATGACATCATCTGATATGACATCATACGATATGACATCATATCATATGACATCATATGATATGACATCATACGATACGACATCATATGATATGACATCATATGATATGACATCATATGATATGACATCATATGATATAATATGACAGTATATGATATGACATCAAATGATATGACATCATACGATATGACATCAAATGATATGACATCATACGATATGACATCATATGATATGACATCATACGATATGACATCATATGATATGACATCATACGATATGACATCACATGATATGACATCATATGATATGACATCATCTGATATGACATCATACGATATGACATCATATGATATGACATCATATGATATGACATCATCTGATATGACATCATACGATATGACATCATATCATATGACATCATATGATATGACATCATACGATACGACATCATATGATATGACATCATATGATATGACATCATATGATATGACATCATATGATATAATATGACAGTATATGATATGACATCAAATGATATGACATCATACGATATGACATCATATGATATGACATCATACGATATGACATCACATGATATGACATCATATGATATGACATCATACGATATGACATCACATGATATGACATCATATGATAAGACATCATATGATATGACATCATATGATATGACATCATACGATATGACATCACATGATATGACATCATATGATATGACATCATATGATATGACATCATATGATATGACATCATCTGATATGACATCATACGATATGACATCATATCATATGACATCATATGATATGACATCATACGATATGACATCACATGATATGACATCATATGATAAGACATCATATGATATGACATCATATGATAAGACATCATACGATACGACATCATATGATATGACATCATACGATACGACATCATATGATATGACATCATATGATATGACATCATATGATATGACATCATATGATATAATATGACAGTATATGATATGACATCAAATGATATGACATCATACGATATGACATCATATGATATGACATCATACGATATGACATCATATGATATGACATCATACGATATGACATCAAATGATATGACATCATACGATATGACATCATATGATATGACATCATACGATATGACATCAAATGATATGACATCATACGATATGACATCATATGATATGACATCATACGATATGACATCACATGATATGACATCATATGATATGACATCATACGATATGACATCACATGATATGACATCATATGATATGACATCATACGATATGACATCACATGATATGACATCATATGATAAGACATCATATGATATGACATCATATGATATGACATCATACGATATGACATCACATGATATGACATCATATGATATGACATCATACGATATGACATCATATGATATGACATCATATGATAAGACATCATATGATATGACATCATATGATAAGACATCATACGATACGACATCATATGATATGACATCATACGA
The DNA here is from genome assembly GCA_964058755.1 of Campiglossa producta. Lineage (NCBI taxonomy): Eukaryota > Metazoa > Arthropoda > Insecta > Diptera > Tephritidae > Campiglossa > Campiglossa producta. Next base: position 51,301 of record CAXKVI010000267.1, read on the forward strand.
TACGACATCATATGATATGACATCATATGATATGACATCATATGATATGACATCATATGATATAATATGACAGTATATGATATGACATCAAATGATATGACATCATACGATATGACATCAAATGATATGACATCATACGATATGACATCATATGATATGACATCATACGATATGACATCAAATGATATGACATCATACGATATGACATCATATGATATGACATCATACGATATGACATCACATGATATGACATCATATGATATGACATCATACGATATGACATCACATGATATGACATCATATGATAAGACATCATATGATATGACATCATATGATATGACATCATACGATATGACATCACATGATATGACATCATATGATATGACATCATACGATACGACATCATATGATATGACATCATATGATATGACATCATACGATATGACATCATATGATATGACATCATACGATATGACATCACATGATATGACATCATATGATAAGACATCATATGATATGACATCATATGATAAGACATCATACGATATGACATCATATGATATGACATCATACGATACGACATCATATGATATGACATCATACGATACGACATCATATGATATGACATCATATGATATGACATCATATGATATGACATCATATGATATAATATGACAGTATATGATATGACATCAAATGATATGACATCATACGATATGACATCATATGATATGACATCATACGATATGACATCACATGATATGACATCATATGATATGACATCATCTGATATGACATCATACGATATGACATCATATGATATGACATCATATGATATGACATCATCTGATATGACATCATACGATATGACATCATATCATATGACATCATATGATATGACATCATACGATATGACATCACATGATATGACATCATATGATATGACATCATCTGATATGACATCATACGATATGACATCATATGATATGACATCATATGATATGACATCATCTGATATGACATCATACGATATGACATCATATCATATGACATCATATGATATGACATCATACGATATGACATCACATGATATGACATCATATGATAAGACATCATATGATATGACATCATATGATAAGACATCATACGATATGACATCATACGATATGACATCATATGATAAGACATCATACGATACGACATCATATGATATGACATCATACGATACGACATCATATGATATGACATCATATGATATGACATCATATGATATGACATCATATGATATAATATGACAGTATATGATATGACATCAAATGATATGACATCATACGATATGACATCATATGATATGACATCATACGATATGACATCACATGATATGACATCATATGATATGACATCATACGATACGACATCATATGATATGACATCATACGATATGACATCACATGATATGACATCATATGATAAGACATCATATGATATGACATCATATGATAAGACATCATACGATATGACATCATATGATATGACATCATATGATATGACATCATATGATATGACATCATATGATATGACATCACATGATATGACATCATATGATATGACATCATACGATATGACATCACATGATATGACATCATATGATATGACATCATCTGATATGACATCATACGATATGACATCATATGATATGACATCATACGATACGACATCATATGATATGACATCATATGATATGACATCATACGATATGACATCATATGATATGACATCATACGATATGACATCACATGATATGACATCATATGATAAGACATCATATGATATGACATCATATGATAAGACATCATACGATATGACATCATATGATATGACATCATACGATACGACATCATATGATATGACATCATACGATACGACATCATATGATATGACATCATATGATATGACATCATATGATATGACATCATATGATATAATATGACAGTATATGATATGACATCAAATGATATGACATCATACGATATGACATCATATGATATGACATCATACGATATGACATCACATGATATGACATCATATGATATGACATCATCTGATATGACATCATACGATATGACATCATATGATATGACATCATATGATATGACATCATCTGATATGACATCATACGATATGACATCATATCATATGACATCATATGATATGACATCATACGATATGACATCACATGATATGACATCATATGATAAGACATCATATGATATGACATCATATGATAAGACATCATACGATATGACATCATATGATATGACATCATACGATACGACATCATATGATATGACATCATACGATACGACATCATATGATATGACATCATATGATATGACATCATATGATATGACATCATATGATATAATATGACAGTATATGATATGACATCAAATGATATGACATCATACGATATGACATCATATGATATGACATCATATGATATGACATCATCTGATATGACATCATACGATATGACATCATATCATATGACATCATATGATATGACATCATACGATATGACATCACATGATATGACATCATATGATATAATATGACAGTATATGATATGACATCAAATGATATGACATCATACGATATGACATCATATGATATGACATCATACGATATGACATCACATGATATGACATCATATGATATGACATCATCTGATATGACATCATACGATATGACATCATATGATATGACATCATATGATATGACATCATCTGATATGACATCATACGATATGACATCATATCATATGACATCATATGATATGACATCATACGATATGACATCACATGATATGACATCATATGATAAGACATCATATGATATGACATCATATGATAAGACATCATACGATATGACATCATATGATATGACATCATACGATACGACATCATATGATATGACATCATATGATATGACATCATATGATATGACATCATATGATATAATATGACATCATATGATATGACATCACATGATATGACATCATACGATATGACATCATATGATATGACATCATATGATATGACATCATATGATATGACATCATATGATATGACATCATATGATATAATATGACATCATATGATATGACATCACATGATATGACATCATACGATATGACATCATATGATATGACATCATACGATATGACATCACATGATATGACATCATATGATATGACATCATCTGATATGACATCATACGATATGACATCATATGATATGACATCATATGATATGACATCATCTGATATGACATCATACGATATGACATCATATGATATGACATCATCTGATATGACATCATACGATATGACATCATATCATATGACATCATATGATATGACATCATACGATATGACATCACATGATATGACATCATATGATAAGACATCATATGATATGACATCATATGATAAGACATCATACGATATGACATCATACGATATGACATCATATGATATGACATCATATGATATGACATCATCTGATATGACATCATACGATATGACATCATATCATATGACATCATATGATATGACATCATACGATATGACATCACATGATATGACATCATATGATAAGACATCATATGATATGACATCATATGATAAGACATCATACGATATGACATCATATGATATGACATCATACGATACGACATCATATGATATGACATCATATGATATTACATCATATGATATGACATCATATGATATAATATGACATCATATGATATGACATCACATGATATGACATCATACGATATGACATCATATGATATGACATCATATGATATGACATCATATGATATAATATGACAGTATATGATATGACATCAAATGATATGACATCATACGATATGACATCATATGATATGACATCATACGATATGACATCACATGATATGACATCATATGATATGACATCATCTGATATGACATCATACGATATGACATCATATGATATGACATCATATGATATGACATCATCTGATATGACATCATACGATATGACATCATATCATATGACATCATATGATATGACATCATACGATATGACATCACATGATATGACATCATATGATAAGACATCATATGATATGACATCATATGATAAGACATCATACGATATGACATCATATGATATGACATCATACGATACGACATCATATGATATGACATCATATGATATGACATCATATGATATGACATCATATGATATAATATGACATCATATGATATGACATCACATGATATGACATCATACGATATGACATCATATGATATGACATCATATGATATGACATCATACGATATGACATCATATGATATGACATCATACGATACGACATCATATGATATGACATCACATGATATGACATCATACGATATGACATCATATGATATGACATCATATGATATAATATGACATCACATGATATGACATCATACGATATGACATCATATGATATAATATGACATCATATGATATGACATCATATGATATGACATCATATGATATGACATCACATGATATGACATCATACGATATGACATCATATGATATGACATCATCTGATATGACATCATATCATATGACATCATACGATATGACATCATATGATATGACATCATATGATATGACATCATATGATATGACATCATATGATATGACATCATATGATATGACATCACATGATATGACATCATATGATATGACATCATACGATATGACATCACATGATATGACTTCACATGATATGACATTACATGATATGACTTCACATGATATGACATTACATGATATGACATCATATGATATGACATCATACGATATGACATCACATGATATGACATCACATGATATGACATCATATGATATGACATCATATGATATGACATCATATGATATGACATCGTATGATATGACATCACATGATATGACTTCACATGATATGACATTACATGATATGACATCATATGATATGACATCATACGATATGACATCACATGATATGACATCACATGATATGACATCATATGATATGACATCATATGATATGACATCATATGATATGACATCGTATGATATGACATCACATGATATGACATCATATGATATGACATCATACGATATGACATCACATGATATGACTTCACATGATATGACATCATACGATATGACATCACATGATATGACTTCACATGATATGACATTACATGATATGACTTCACATGATATGACATTACATGATATGACATCATATGATATGACATCATACGATATGACATCACATGATATGACTTGACATGATATGACATCATATGATATGACATCATATCATATGACATCATATGATATGACATCATATGATATGACATCATACGATATGACATCATATGATATGACATCATATGATATGACATCATACGATATGACATCATATGATATGACATCATATGATAAGACATCATATGATATAATATGACATCATATGATATAATATGACAGTATATGATATGACATCAAATGATATGATATGACATCATATGATATGACATCACATGATATGACATCATACGATATGACATCATATGATATGACATCATATGATATGACATCATATGATATGACATCATACGATACGACATCATATGATATGACATCACATGATATGACATCATACGATATGACATCATATGATATGACATCATACGATATGACATCATATGATATGACATCATACGATACGACATCATATGATATGACATCACATGATATGACATCATACGATATGACATCATATGATATAATATGACATCATATGATATGACATCATATGATATGACATCATATGATATGACATCACATGATATGACATCATACGATATGACATCATATGATATGACATCATCTGATATGACATCATATCATATGACATCATACGATATGACATCATATGATATGACATCATATGATATGACATCATATGATATGACATCATATGATATGACATCATATGATATGACATCATATGATATGACATCATACGATATGACATCACATGATATGACTTCACATGATATGACATCATACGATATGACATCACATGATATGACATCATCTGATATGACATCATATCATATGACATCATACGATATGACATCATATGATATGACATCATATGATATGACATCATATGATATGACATCATATGATATGACATCATATGATATGACATCATATGATATGACATCATACGATATGACATCACATGATATGACTTCACATGATATGACATCATACGATATGACATCACATGATATGACTTCACATGATATGACATTACATGATATGACTTCACATGATATGACATTACATGATATGACATCATATGATATGACATCATACGATATGACATCACATGATATGACTTGACATGATATGACATCATATGATATGACATCATATCATATGACATCATATGATATGACATCATATGATATGACATCATACGATATGACATCATATGATATGACATCATACGATATGACATCATATGATATGACATCATACGATATGACATCATATGATATAATATGACATCACATGATATGACATCATACGATATGACATCATATGATATGACATCATCTGATATGACATCATATCATATGACATCATACGATATGACATCATATGATATGACATCATATGATATGACATCATATGATATGACATCATATGATATGACATCATATGATATGACATCATACGATATGACATCACATGATATGACTTCACATGATATGACATCATACGATATGACATCACATGATATGACTTCACATGATATGACATTACATGATATGACTTCACATGATATGACATTACATGATATGACATCATATGATATGACATCATACGATATGACATCACATGATATGACTTGACATGATATGACATCATATGATATGACATCATATCATATGACATCATATGATATGACATCATATGATATGACATCATACGATATGACATCATATGATATGACATCATACGATATGACATCATACGATAAGACATCATATGATATGACATCATATGATAAGACATCATATGATATAATATGACATCATATGATATAATATGACAGTATATGATATGACATCAAATGATATGATATGACATCATATGATATGACATCACATGATATGACATCACATGATATGACATCATACGATATGACATCATATGATATGACATCATATGATATGACATCATCTGATATGACATCATACGATATGACATCATATCATATGACATCATATGATATGACATCATCTGATATGACATCATACGATATGACATCATATCATATGACATCATATGATATGACATCATACGATATGACATCACATGATATGACATCATATGATATGACATCATACGATATGACATCATATGATATGACATCATATGATATGACATCGTATGATATGACATCACATGATATGACATCATATGATATGACATCATACGATATGACATCATACGATATGACATCACATGATATGACATCATATGATATGACATCATATGATATGACATCATATGATATGACATCACATGATATGACATCATACGATATGACATCATATGATATGACATCATCTGATATGACATCATATCATATGACATCATACGATATGACATCATATGATATGACATCATATGATATGACATCATATGATATGACATCATATGATATGACATCATATGATATGACATCATATGATATGACATCACATGATATGACATCATATGATAAGACATCATACGACATGACATCATATGATATGACATCATACGATACGACATCATATGATATGACATCATATGATATGACATCATATGATATGACATCATATGATATAATATGACATCATATGATATGACATCACATGATATGACATCATACGATATGACATCATATGATATGACATCATATGATATGACATCATATGATATGACATCATACGATATGACATCATATGATATGACATCATACGATACGACATCATATGATATGACATCACATGATATGACATCATACGATATGACATCATATGATATGACATCATACGATATGACATCATATGATATGACATCATACGATACGACATCATATGATATGACATCACATGATATGACATCATACGATATGACATCATATGATATAATATGACATCATATGATATGACATCATATGATATGACATCATATGATATGACATCACATGATATGACATCATACGATATGACATCATATGATATGACATCATCTGATATGACATCATATCATATGACATCATACGATATGACATCATATGATATGACATCATATGATATGACATCATATGATATGACATCATATGATATGACATCATATGATATGACATCACATGATATGACATCATATGATATGACATCATACGATATGACATCACATGATATGACATCATCTGATATGACATCATACGATATGACATCATATGATATGACATCATATGATATGACATCATCTGATATGACATCATACGATATGACATCATATGATATGACATCATATGATATGACATCATCTGATATGACATCATACGATATGACATCATATCATATGACATCATATGATATGACATCATACGATATGACATCACATGATATGACATCATATGATAAGACATCATATGATATGACATCATATGATAAGACATCATACGATATGACATCATATGATATGACATCATACGATACGACATCATATGATATGACATCATATGATATGACATCATATGATATGACATCATATGATATAATATGACATCATATGATATGACATCACATGATATGACATCATACGATATGACATCATATGATATGACATCATACGATATGACATCACATGATATGACATCATATGATATGACATCATCTGATATGACATCATACGATATGACATCATATGATATGACATCATATGATATGACATCATCTGATATGACATCATACGATATGACATCATATCATATGACATCATATGATATGACATCATACGATATGACATCATATCATATGACATCATATGATATGACTTCATACGATATGACATCACATGATATGACATCATATGATAAGACATCATATGATATGACATCATATGATAAGACATCATACGATATGACATCATATGATATGACATCATACGATACGACATCATATGATATGACATCATATGATATGACATCATATGATATGACATCATATGATATAATATGACAGTATATGATATGACATCAAATGATATGACATCATACGATATGACATCATATGATATGACATCATACGATATGACATCACATGATATGACATCATATGATATGACATCATCTGATATGACATCATACGATATGACATCATATGATATGACATCATATGATATGACATCATCTGATATGACATCATACGATATGACATCATATCATATGACATCATATGATATGACATCATACGATATGACATCACATGATATGACATCATATGATAAGACATCATATGATATGACATCATATGATAAGACATCATACGATATGACATCATATGATATGACATCATACGATACGACATCATATGATATGACATCATATGATATGACATCATATGATATGACATCATATGATATAATATGACATCATATGATATGACATCACATGATATGACATCATACGATATGACATCATATGATATGACATCATATGATATGACATCATATGATATGACATCATATGATATGACATCATATGATATAATATGACATCATATGATATGACATCACATGATATGACATCATACGATATGACATCATATGATATGACATCATACGATATGACATCACATGATATGACATCATATGATATGACATCATCTGATATGACATCATACGATATGACATCATATGATATGACATCATATGATATGACATCATCTGATATGACATCATACGATATGACATCATATGATATGACATCATCTGATATGACATCATACGATATGACATCATATCATATGACATCATATGATATGACATCATACGATATGACATCACATGATATGACATCATATGATAAGACATCATATGATATGACATCATATGATAAGACATCATACGATATGACATCATATGATATGACATCATACGATACGACATCATATGATATGACATCATATGATATGACATCATATGATATGACATCATATGATATAATATGACAGTATATGATATGACATCAAATGATATGACATCATACGATATGACATCATATGATATGACATCATACGATATGACATCACATGATATGACATCATATGATATGACATCATCTGATATGACATCATACGATATGACATCATATGATATGACATCATATGATATGACATCATCTGATATGACATCATACGATATGACATCATATCATATGACATCATATGATATGACATCATACGATATGACATCACATGATATGACATCATATGATAAGACATCATATGATATGACATCATATGATAAGACATCATACGATATGACATCATATGATATGACATCATACGATACGACATCATATGATATGACATCATATGATATGACATCATATGATATGACATCATATGATATAATATGACATCATATGATATGACATCACATGATATGACATCATACGATATGACATCATATGATATGACATCATATGATATGACATCATATGATATGACATCATATGATATGACATCATACGATATGACATCATATGATATGACATCATACGATACGACATCATATGATATGACATCACATGATATGACATCATACGATATGACATCATATGATATGACATCATACGATATGACATCATATGATATGACATCATACGATACGACATCATATGATATGACATCACATGATATGACATCATACGATATGACATCATATGATATAATATGACATCATATGATATGACATCACATGATATGACATCACATGATATGACATCATACGATATGACATCATATGATATGACATCATATGATATGACATCATCTGATATGACATCATACGATATGACATCATATCATATGACATCATATGATATGACATCATCTGATATGACATCATACGATATGACATCATATCATATGACATCATATGATATGACATCATCTGATATGACATCATACGATATGACATCATATCATATGACATCATATGATATGACATCATACGATATGACATCACATGATATGACATCATATGATATGACATCATACGATATGACATCATATGATATGACATCATATGATATGACATCATACGATATGACATCACATGATATGACATCATATGATATGACATCATACGATATGACATCATATGATATGACATCATATGATATGACATCGTATGATATGACATCACATGATATGACATCATATGATATGACATCATACGATATGACATCATACGATATGACATCACATGATATGACATCATATGATATGACATCATATGATATGACATCATATGATATGACATCACATGATATGACATCATACGATATGACATCATATGATATGACATCGTATGATATGACATCACATGATATGACATCATATGACATGACATCATATGATATGACATCACATGATATGACATCATACGATATGACATCATATGATATGACATCACATGATATGACTTCACATGATATGACATTACATGATATGACATCATATGATATGACATCATACGATATGACATCACATGATATGACTTCACATGATATGACATTACATGATATGACTTCACATGATATGACATTACATGATATGACATCATATGATATGACATCATACGATATGACATCACATGATATGACTTCACATGATATGACATCATATGATATGACATCATATCATATGACATCATATGATATGACATCATATGATATGACATCATACGATATGACATCATATGATATGACATCATACGATATGACATCATACGATATGACATCATATCATATGACATCATATGATATGACATCATATGATATGACATCATATGATATGACATCATATGATATGACATCATATGATATGACATCACATGATATGACATCATATGATATGACATCATATGATATGACATCATATGATATGACATCATACGATATGACATCATACGATATGACATCATATCATATGACATCATACGATATGACATCATATGATATGACATCATATGATATGACATCATATGATATGACATCATATGATATGACATCATATGATATGACATCACATGATATGACATCATATGATATGACATCATACGATATGACATCACATGATATGACTTCACATGATATGACATTACATGATATGACATCATATGATATGACATCATATGATATGACATCATATGATATGACATCATATGATATGACATCGTATGATATGACTTCACATGATATGACATTACATGATATGACATCATATGATATGACATCATATGATATGACATCATATGATATGACATCATATGATATGACATCGTATGATATGACATCATACGATATGACATCACATGATATGACTTCACTTGATATGACATCACATGATATGACATCACATGATATGACATCATATGATATGACATCATATGATATGACATCATACGATATGACATCATATCATATGACATCATATGATATGACATCATACGATATGACATCACATGATATGACATCATACGATATGACATCATACGATATGACATCACATGATATGACATCATATGATATGACATCATATGATATGACATCATATGATATGACATCACATGATATGACATCATACGATATGACATCATATGATATGACATCATATGATATGACATCATCTGATATGACATCATACGATATGACATCATATCATATGACATCATATGATATGACATCATATGATATGACATCATACGATATGACATCACATGATATGACATCATATGATATGACATCATACGATATGACATCATATGATATGACATCATACATGATATGACATCATACGATATGACATCATATGATATGACATCATACGATATGACATCATATGATATGACATCATATGATATGACATCATCTGATATGACATCATACGATATGACATCATATCATATGACATCATATGATATGACATCATATGATATGACATCATATGATATGACATCATACGATATGACATCATATGATATGACATCATATGATATGACATCATATGATATGACATCATACGATATGACATCATATCATATGACATCATATGATATGACATCATATGATATGACATCATACGATATGACATCATATGATATGACATCATCTGATATGACATCATACGATATGACATCATATCATATGACATCATATGATATGACATCATACGATATGACATCACATGATATGACATCATATGATATGACATCATACGATATGACATCATACGATATGACATCACATGATATGACATCATATGATATGACATCATATGATATGACATCATATGATATGACATCACATGATATGACATCATACGATATGACATCATATGATATGACATCATCTGATATGACATCATATCATATGACATCATATGATATGACATCATATGATATGACATCATACGATATGACATCATATGATATGACATCATCTGATATGACATCATACGATATGACATCATATCATATGACATCATATGATATGACATCATACGATATGACATCATATGATATGACATCATATGATATGACATCACATGATATGACATCATATGATATGACATCACATGATATGACATCATACGATATGACATCATATGATATGACATCATATGATATGACATCATATGATATGACATCATATGATATGACATCACATGATATGACATCATACGATATGACATCATATGATATGACATCATCTGATATGACATCATACGATATGACATCATATCATATGACATCATATGATATGACATCATATGATATGACATCATACGATATGACATCATACGATATGACATCACATGATATGACATCATATGATATGACATCATACGATATGACATCATATGATATGACATCACATGATATGACATCACATGATATGACATCACATGATATGACATCACATGATATGACTTCACATGATATGACATCATATGATATGACATCGTATGATATGACATCATATGATATGACATCATATGATATGACATCATACGATATGACATCACATGATATGACTTCACATGATATGACATCACATGATATGACATCACATGATATGACTTCACATGATATGACATCATATTATATGACATCGTATGATATGACATCATATGATATGACATCATATGATGTGACATCATATGATATGACATCATACGATATGACATCACATGATATGACTTCACATGATATGACATCACATGATATGACATCACAT
>CAXKVI010000268.1:0-22500 GCA_964058755.1 Campiglossa producta
GGAATAACTATGACTCTCTTAAGGTAGCTAAATGCCTTGTCATCTAATTAGTGATGCGCATAAATGGATTAACGAGATTCCCACTGTCTCCCTATATTGGACAAATTCTCAAAGATGATCATAAAATTTCATAAAAAGCTATTAATGAAAATATGTGAAAATTATACTAACTAACAACACTTTTCATATTAATACTTTTGTACGGCGGGAATAACTATGACTCTCTTAAGATAGCTAAATGCCTTGCCATCTAATTAGTGATGCGCATAAATGGATTAACGAGATTCCCACTGTCCCCCTATATTGGACAAATTCTCAAAGATGATCATAAAAAGCTATTAATGAAAATAAGTGAAAATTATAATAACAACACTTTTCATATTAATACTTTTGTACGGCGGGAATAACTATGACTCTCTTATGATAGCTAAATGCCTTGTCATCTAATTAGTGAAGCGCATAAATGGATTAACGAGATTCCCACTGTCCCCCTATATTGGACAAATTCTCAAAGATGATCATAAAAAGCTATTAATGAAAATAAGTGAAAATTATACTAACTAACAACACTTTTCATATTAATACTTTTGTACGGCGGGAATAACTATGACTGTCTTAAGATAGCTAAATGCCTTGTCATCTAATTAGTGATGCGCATAAATGGATTAACAAGATTCCCACTGTCCCCCTATATTGGACAAATTCTCAAAAATGATCATAAAAAGCTATTAATGAAAATAAGTGAAAATTATAATAACAACACTTTTCATATTAATACTTTTGTACGGCGGGAATAACTATGACTCTCTTAAGGTAGCTAAATGCCTTGTCATCTAATTAGTGATGCGCATAAATGGATTAACGAGATTCCCACTGTCCCCCTATATTGGACAAATTCTCAAAGATGATCATAAAAAGCTATTAATGAAAATAAGTGAAAATTATAATAACAACACTTTTCATATTAATACTTTTGTACGGCGGGAATAACTATAACTCTCTTAAGATAGCTAAATGCCTTGTCATCTAATTAGTGATGCGCATAAATGGATTAACGATATTCCCACTGTCCCCCTATATTGGACAAATTCTCAAAGATGATCATAAAAAGCTATTAATGAAAATAAGTGAAAATTATAATAACAACACTTTTCATATTAATACTTTTGTACGGCGGGAATAACTATGACTCTCTTAAGGTAGCTAAATGCCCTGTCATCTAATTAGTGATACGCATAAATGAATTAACGAGATTCCCACTGTCCCCCTATATTGGACACATTCTCAAAGATGATCATAAAATTTCATAAAAAGCTATTAATGAAAATAAGTTAGAATTATAATTACAACACTCTTCATATTAATACTTTTGTACGGCGGAAATAACTATGACACTCTTACTATATTGGACAAATTCTCAAAAATGATCATGAAATTTCATAAAAAGCTATTAATGAAAATAAGTATGAAAATAAGTACGGCGGAAATAACTATGACTGTCTTAAGGTAGCTAAATGCGATGTCATCTAATTTGTGACACGCATAAATGGATTAATGAAATTCCCACATTTTTCAACTCTTAAAAATCATTCAAAAAATGTACACGGCAGAAGTAACTATGACTTTCTTTATTATCATCTAATTATTGACCGGCATGAATGGATTAACTGTACCTATCATAGAAATTCTCATAGCTAAACTTAAGTTTTCATAATAATACTTAAGCTAGTTGAGATATGAGATATTAAACAAAAACGTACTAATATATAAGGAAATGTAATTTTATTTATACGAATAGTGATAATATTATGAAGATTTCTTACATCCAAACTATATTATTAATTTGCTAGTAGTAGTAAATTATATTAAATAATTTATCATCAATATATGGTTCAAATTTATGTCTTTCTATTTTTTGCTCATATAAACCCACTAAAATTGTAAAGCAACTGAGTGCATTTTAATAAGATTTTCATTCATGTTTAATAAATAGTAAATTTTCATATAATTTCTGCGATTTGGGGGTAAAATAATAATACTTGTATGAAAATGTAATACTTGTATCAAAACAATACTTGTATAAAAATAGTACTTGTATGGAAAATAATGGCTGTATAAAGAATAATACTTGTATGAAAAATAATACTTTTATGATAATATAACTTATATGAACAATAATATTTATATGAAAATATAATACTTGTATGAAAACAGTTCTTGTATGGAAGATAATAGTTGTATGAAGAATAATACTTGTATGAAAAATAATACTATTATTGTAATATTACTTATATGAAAAATAATATTTATATGAAAATGTAATACTACTTGTATGAAAATTGTACTTGTATGGAAGATAATAGTTGTATAAAGAATAATACTTGTATTAAAATAATACTTTTATGATAATATTACATATATGAAAAATAATATTTATATGAAAATGTAATACTTGTATGAAAAATAATATTTATATGAAAATATAATAGTTGTATGAAGAATAATACTTGTATGTAAAATAATACTATTATTGTAATATTACTTATATGAAAAATAATATTTATATGAAAATGTAATACTACTTGTATGAGAATTGTACTTGTATGGAAGATAATAGTTGTATAAAGAATAATACTTGTATGAAAAATAATACTTGTATGAAAAATAATACTATTATTGCAATATTACTTATATGAAAAATAATATTTATATGAAAATGTAATACTTGTATGAAAAATAATATTTATATGAAAATATAATACTTGTATGAAAATAGTACTTGTATGGAAGATAATAGTTGTATGAAGAATAATACTTGTATGAAAAATAATACTATTATTGTAATATTACTTATATGAAAAATAATATTTATATGAAAATGTAATACTACTTGTATGAGAATTGTACTTGTATGGAAGATAATAGTTGTATAAAGAATAATACTTGTATGAAAAATAATACTTGTATGAAAAATAATACTATTATTGCAATATTACTTATATGAAAAATAATATTTATATGAAAATGTAATACTTGTATGAAAAATAATATTTATATGAAAATATAATACTTGTATGAAAATAGTACTTGTATGGAAGATAATAGTTGTATAAAGAATAATACTTGTATGAAAAATAATACTTGTATGAAAAATAATACTATTATTGCAATATTACTTATATGAAAAATAGTATTTATATGAAAATGTAATACTTGTATGAAAATAGTATTTGTATGAAAAATAATATTTATATGAAAATATAATACTTGTATGAAAATAGTACTTGTATGGAAGATAATAGTTGTATAAAGAATAATACTTGTATGAGATAATAATACTTGTATTAAAATAATACTATTATTATAATATTACTTATATGAAAAATAATATTTATATGAAAATGTAATACTTGTATGAAAATTGTACTTGTATGGAAGATAATAGTTGTATAAAGAATAATACTTGTATGAAAAATAATGCTTGTATTAAAATAATACTTTTAAAATAATATTACTTATATGAAAAAATAATATGTATATGAAAGTTTAATACTTGTATGAAAATTAGTACTTGTATGGAACATAGTACTTGTATGCAATATCATAGATGTGTCGTTGACGTGCCAAAAAACATTTATGATGGTTGTATGAAAACTCGTACAGCTTGTATGGAAAAAATGATGGTTGTATGAAAACTCGTACAGCTTGTATGGAAAAAATGATGGTTGTATGAAAACTCGTACAGCTTGTATGGAAAAAATGATGGTTGTATGAAAACTCGTACAGCTTGTATGGAAAAAATGATGGTTGTATGAAAACTCGTACAGCTTGTATGGAAAGTATGATGGTTGTATGAAAACTCGTACAGCTTGTATGAAAAAAATGATGGTTGTATGAAAACTCGTACAGCTTGTATGGAAAGTATGAAATTTAAGCTATTATCAAATTATTAGACCTTTACTATGCAAATTTTGTGTATATAAAAACACGATATTTGTATGAAAAGAGTTTAATTATTTCATAAATAGTTTTAATATTTTATACTTTTTATTAATTCCCAGTATGATACTTGTTAGTTCAAAGGGGAAATGATAATCTCTTGAGGATTTTTCATTTCCAAACTATAAGCCCTTATATTTTATTAATTAGTTTTAGTAAATTTAAGTGGTCAAGTATAAATTTTTTTTCTTTATTAACCATTAATTCTCTTAGTATTATAAATGTGTGAGAAATGATTTTAATAATTCTCTTTGAGAGGATTTTTCATTTCCAAATTTTAAATCACTACTGTTTTATTACTACTAGTTATATTAGTAGTAATAAAATAAAAGAGAAAAATGGTTCAAGTATAAAAAAAATTATACGATTTTGCGGATATTTTATTTATGAAAATTTTGTTACACGTTATAAATGAAATTATTAATTTCATATCATATAAATATTTGCATACATTTTTTAATAAATGTATGAAATATAAAAAAATGCAATGAAATTAAGTAAATGATAAATAATGGTATGTATAAAAAAGGAAATTATTTTTTATAAAACCCTCAATACCAATATTATCCAATCGTTCCTATATATAATATTTTATAATATATATAAAGGAATGAAAAGAAAGAAATATAAAAATATTATTAAAATATTTTTAAAACGAAAAAATATTATTCTGGTTGATCCTGCCAGTAGTTATATGCTTGTCTCAAAGATTAAGCCATGCATGTCTAAGTACACACGAATTAAAAGTGAAACCGCAAAAGGCTCATTATATCAGTTATGGTTCCATAGATCGTTAACAGTTACTTGGATAACTGTGGTAATTCTAGAGCTAATACATGCAATATAAACACGGACCTTATGGAACGTGTGCTTTTATTAGGCTAAAACCAAGCGATCTTTTAGATCGTTATTATGGTTGAACTCTAGATAACTTGCAGATCGTATGGTCCCGTACCGACGACAGATCTTTCAAATGTCTGCCCTATCAACTTTTGATGGTAGTATCTAGGACTACCATGGTTGCAACGGGTAACGGGGAATCAGGGTTCGATTCCGGAGAGGGAGCCTGAGAAACGGCTACCACATCTAAGGAAGGCAGCAGGCGCGTAAATTACCCACTCCCAGCTCGGGGAGGTAGTGACGAAAAATAACAATACAGGACTCATATCCGAGGCCCTGTAATTGGAATGAGTACACTTTAAATCCTTTAACAAGGACCTATTGGAGGGCAAGTCTGGTGCCAGCAGCCGCGGTAATTCCAGCTCCAATAGCGTATATTAAAGTTGTTGCGGTTAAAACGTTCGTAGTTGAATTTGTGCTTCATACGGGTAGTACAACTATAATTGTGGTATGTACATTACCTTATGTATGTAAGCGTATTACCGGTGGAGTTCTTATATATATTGGATACAATGTATTCTTTATATATTCCTCCTATTTAAACCTGCTTCAGTGCTCTTCATCGAGTGTTGTTGTGGGCCGGTACATTTACTTTGAACAAATTAGAGTGCTTAAAGCAGGCTCCAAATGCCTGAATATTTTGTGCATGGGATAATGAAATAAGACCTCTGTTCTACTTTCATTGGTTTTTAGATCAAGAGGTAATGATTAATAGAAGCAGTTTGGGGGCATTAGTATTACGACGCGAGAGGTGAAATTCTTGGACCGTCGTAAGACTAACTTAAGCGAAAGCATTTGCCAAAGATGTTTTCATTAATCAAGAACGAAAGTTAGAGGTTCGAAGGCGATCAGATACCGCCCTAGTTCTAACCATAAACGATGCCAGCTAGCAATTGGGTGTAGCTACTACTATGGCTCTCTCAGTCGCTTCCCGGGAAACCAAAGCTTTTGGGCTCCGGGGGAAGTATGGTTGCAAAGCTGAAACTTAAAGGAATTGACGGAAGGGCACCACCAGGAGTGGAGCCTGCGGCTTAATTTGACTCAACACGGGAAAACTTACCAGGTCCGAACATAAGCGTGTAAGACAGATTGATAGCTCTTTCTCGAATCTATGGGTGGTGGTGCATGGCCGTTCTTAGTTCGTGGAGTGATTTGTCTGGTTAATTCCGATAACGAACGAGACTCAAATATATTAAATAGATGCTTTCAGGATTATAATGTTGAAGCTTATTATAGCCTTCTTTCATGCGTATTCTATATGTTTACAAATGTTTGAATGTGTTTATATAAGTGGAGTTGTACCTGTTGGTTTGTCCCATTATAAGGACACTAGCTTCTTAAATGGACAAATTGCGTCTAGCAGTACCGAGATTGAGCAATAACAGGTCTGTGATGCCCTTAGATGTCCTGGGCTGCACGCGCGCTACAATGAAAGTATCAACGTGTATTTCCTAGACCGAGAGGTCTGGGTAAACCGCTGAACCACTTTCATGCTTGGGATTGTGAACTGAAACTGTTCACATGAACTTGGAATTCCCAGTAAGTGTGAGTCATTAACTCGCATTGATTACGTCCCTGCCCTTTGTACACACCGCCCGTCGCTACTACCGATTGAATTATTTAGTGAGGTCTCCGGACGTGATCACTGTGACGCCTAGTGTTTCACGGTTGTTTCGCAAAAGTTGACCGAACTTGATTATTTAGAGGAAGTAAAAGTCGTAACAAGGTTTCCGTAGGTGAACCTGCGGAAGGATCATTATTGTATTCCTATCCGAAAAAAATTAAATATAATTTTTTAATCAAAAAAAAAATTATATAAAACAATGAAAGAACAAAATATTTTTCTTGTTTTAATTTTGTTACTTTTTCATATAGAAAACAGAAAATAAAAACAATACAAACATCCAAGTTAATAAATGGACAAATGTGTTGTGTATTATTATAATATTATTATTATATAACACAACCATTAAAAGTCCATTTATTAGAAAAGTTATCATTTTATAATGGACAAATGTGTTGCGTGTGTTTGATTAAAAACCATTTAAAAGCAAAAAAAATTTTAAATATTAAAATTTTTATAAATCAAGCGTGTGATTAAACACACAAACCATTAAAAGCCCATTATTTATTGATTACTTATATAAAAGAAAACACCCATTTATAAACATTATATGGTTGTACTTAGAATTTATTCAACAAAATAAATGACAAGTTAATTTGTTTGCATTAACAATTTGGCATTTTTTTTTATATATATAAAAATAATGCTGTTTTTGTAAACTAAGACATACGCAACGTAAAAATGTTTGGGTTAAAATTTGATTATTAATCTTTTGATTAATATGAAAATTAAAAGAAAAATGACATAAATATAAAAATTTTAAAAATTTATAACTCTAAGCGGTGGATCACTTGGCTCATGGGTCGATGAAGAACGCAGCAAACTGTGCGTCATCGTGTGAACTGCAGGACACATGAACATCGACATTTCGAACGCATATTGCAGTCCATGCTGTTATGTACTTTAATTAATTTTAAAGTGCTGCTTGGACTACATATGGTTGAGGGTTGTAAGACTATGCTAAATAAGTTGCTTAATATTTTAATTTAATTAAAATATTTTAAAGCAAATGGTATATTATTGGATTATATATTTTTAATCCATAATATGAATAGTCAAATATAAAAATATATATAATTAATTTTATATATTTTAAAAAATCCTCAAAATTAAGAAGCAAAAATCTTAGTATTCCTTAAAACGAAAACTATAACATTATATTTATAAAAATATAATAATTTTGTTTATATTTGGGGAATGTCTAGCTTAAAACTAAAATTTTTAGTCTAGAATTGCTCCATTAATATATTAAAAACAAAATATAAAAATTATATAATAATTATAATGTTTTCATATATTATTATTAATAAATATATGGATGAAAAGATTTTCTTAATGGATTTTTCAAAAAAAATATATACATAAATTAATCTATATATATAAATTAAAAGCACGCAAATATAATAAACAATTTTTATACAACCTCAACTCATATGGGATTACCCCCTGAATTTAAGCATATTAATGAGGGGAGGAAAAGAAACTAACAAGGATTTTCTTAGTAGCGGCGAGCGAAAAGAAAACAGTTCAGCACTAAGTCACTTTGTCTTAATGGCAAATGTGAGATGCAGTGTATGGAATATCTTAATATCTAGTATGAGAAATTAGCGATTTAAGTCCTTCTTAAATGAGGCCATTTACCCATAGAGGGTGCCAGGCCCGTATAACGTTAATGATTACTAGAAAGATATTTCCAAAGAGTCGTGTTGCTTGATAGTGCAGCACTAAGTGGGTGGTAAACTCCATCTAAAACTAAATATAACCATGAGACCGATAGTAAACAAGTACCGTGAGGGAAAGTTGAAAAGAACTCTGAATAGAGAGTTAAATAGTACGTGAAACTGCTTAGAGGTTAAGCCCGATGAACCTGAATATCCATTATGAAAAATTCATCATTATATATGTAATATTAATTTATTAATATTATAATAATAGTGTGCATTTTTTTCATATAAGGACATTGTAATCTATTAACATTAAAACCTATTTATCAAAAGATCATTGGCTTTAAGTTTATTTTAATTAATTTGCTTTATTGCTTATTAACATTAAATAAATGCCTAATGATTTGATAAAGTGTTGATAGATTTATTATATATAATGCTTAAATTCATTTTGAATTTTACAATAATTTTATTATCATTGATTTTAATATTTATTGTATGCATTTATATGATTTACAATGCGAAAGATTCAGGATACCTTCGGGACCCGTCTTGAAACACGGACCAAGGAGTCTAACATATGTGCAAGTCATTGGGTTATATATATAAACCTAATGGCGTAATTAACTTAACTTTATTTAATGGGATTAATTTTTAGTCTATTTTCTTTTAAATAGTCTATTAATTCAATCCCGGGGCGTTCTATATAGTTATGTATAATAATAATTTATTATTATTTATACCTCTAACTGGAGCGTACCTTGAGCATATATGCTGTGACCCGAAAGATGGTGAACTATACTTGATCAGGTTGAAGTCAGGGGAAACCCTGATGGAAGACCGAAACAGTTCTGACGTGCAAATCGATTGTCAGAATTGAGTATAGGGGCGAAAGACCAATCGAACCATCTAGTAGCTGGTTCCCTCCGAAGTTTCCCTCAGGATAGCTGGTGCATTTTAATATTATATTAAATAATCTTATCTGGTAAAGCGAATGATTAGAGGCCTTAGGGTCGAAACGACCTTAACCTATTCTCAAACTTTAAATGGGTAAGAACCTCACCTTTCTTGATATGAAGGTTGAGGTTATGATATAATGTGCCCAGTGGGCCACTTTTGGTAAGCAGAACTGGCGCTGTGGGATGAACCAAACGTAATGTTACGGTGCCTAAATTAACAACTCATGCAGATACCATGAAAGGCGTTGGTTGCTTAAAACAGCAGGACGGTGGACATGGAAGTCGTAATCCGCTAAGGAGTGTGTAACAACTCACCTGCCGAAGCAACTAGCCCTTAAAATGGATGGCGCTTAAGTTGTATACCTATACATTACCGCTAAAGTAGATGATTTATAATACAATTTCGATTGAATTATAAATTTTGAAACTTTAGTGAGTAGGAGGGTACAATGGTGTGCTTAGAAGTGTTTGGCGTAAGCCTGCATGGAGCCGCCATTGGTACAGATCTTGGTGGTAGTAGCAAATAATCGAATGAGACCTTGGAGGACTGAAGTGGAGAAGGGTTTCGTGTGAACAGTGGTTGATCACGAGTTAGTCGGTCCTAAGTTCAAGGCGAAAGCCGAAAATTTTCAAGTTTTAATTACAACATATCATCACAAAAAAAAAAAAAAAATTATACAAATAAATTTAAAAAAAATTTTTTAGAATCAAAAGGAAAAACAATATATTATTTATAAAAGAAACAAACAAAAATTTTTCGAAATTTTTATTTTCTTTATAAAAAAAAAAATTGTTTTTTCAATTCAAAAATTTTTTTATTTGTATTTTTTTTTTAAATTGATTTTTTGAATTTTATTAAACACTTGAATAATTTTGAACGAAAGGGAATACGGTTCCAATTCCGTAACCTGTTGAGTATCCGTTTGTTATTAAAAATGGGCCTTGTGCTCATCCTGGCAACAGGAACGACCATAAAGAAGCCGTCGAGAGATATCGGAAGAGTTTTCTTTTCTGTTTTATAGTCGTACTACCATGGAAGTCTTTCGAAGAGAGATATGGTAGATGGACTAGAAGAGCATGACATTTACTGTTGTGTCGATATTTTCTCCTCGGACCTTGAAAATTTATGGTGGGGTCACGCAAACTTCTCAACAGGCCGTACCGATATCCGCAGCTGGTCTCCAAGGTGAAGAGTCTCTAGTCGATAGAATAATGTAGGTAAGGGAAGTCGGCAAATTAGATCCGTAACTTCGGGATAAGGATTGGCTCTGAAGATTGAGATAGTCGGGCTTGATTGGGAAGCAATACCATGGTTTATGTACTCGTTCTGGGTAAATAGAAAACTTCGGTTTTTGTTCCCCGGATAGTAGTTACGTAGCCAATTGTGGAACTTTCTTGCTAAAATTTTTAAAGTTATATATATTTTTTTAAATGTATATTCTTTTTAAATTATAACGATTATCAATTAACAATCAATTCAGAACTGACACGGACTTGGGGAATCCGACTGTCTAATTAAAACAAAGCATTGTGATGGCCCTAACGGGTGTTGACACAATGTGATTTCTGCCCAGTGCTCTGAATGTCAAAGTGAAGAAATTCAAGTAAGCGCGGGTAAACGGCGGGAGTAACTATGACTCTCTTAAGGTAGCCAAATGCCTCGTCATCTAATTAGTGACGCGCATGAATGGATTAACGAGATTCCCACTGTCCCTATCTACTCACTCTCAGTGTGGATGCCGAAGCGAACGGTTGTGTTGACGCGGAAATATTGAAAGTTTTATTGCGATAGACAAAGTGGTAGAAGTGTGCGGTAGTGGGAAAATTGTGAAAAACCTTTGTTGGTGTAATTAGTGCATTAATTTAGACAGTTGGAGCACCCACTTTTGAGGTCGGCTGAAAGTCAATCTCCGGCGGAGTCTCAACTTGTCATTTGTGCAAAGTTGTTGGTAATTGACAGTGACAATTTATAAATTTGGAGCACCCACTTTAGAGGTCGACTCAAAGTCAATCTCCGGCGGAGTCCCAGTTTGCCAGTGTGCCAATTTGTTGGTTTGCCTTACCGCGTGGTTTCGACTTAACCTCAAAATCCGCGCTCGTGTAAACAAGTGTGTTTGTGTGCGCGATTCTATCGACTGTGAGCGTGTACCCAGTGGTGAACTTGAGTGTGTCAATACTGATCCCTTTGGATACAGTGTTGGACCACTTGCTCAGTGGGAAATCTTGCAGCTGGTTCTGTGGCGTGACAGTAACCAGTACTCGCAGGGGTACCAGTGACGGTAGTGTTTTTAGTCGGCCAGTTCGGTTCGGCGTCATTTTCGTATCGGCCGACTCATTCCCGATACGGGGAACAGTGTTCCGTCCGTCGGGACGACGGTAGTGGTCTGAGTCAGCTTTTTGCTGACAGTGCGAGTGACGTCACCGCGTCTTAGCTATAGCCGACTGGTTCGTCTTCTGCCGTCGCTGTACGCCCCTTGTGGGAGGTTGCTGCTGCTGTCGCAGTTCCAGTGCCGGATTTGCTATTGGGCGCCGGTTCGCCTTTGGATACAGGCCCGCATTCAAAGCGAAAGGAGGAGTGTCTGGTAGCTGTTTGCACGGGTAAGTGTTTCTTGTGGGAGGGTCGAACCCCCGCGATGGGAAAGGGTAAGCGCACGCGCGCTAGGCGCGAGGCTGACGGTGCAGTTGGTGCTGGTGGGACGAAGTCGGCGTTTGACGATTCGACCTCGGGTGGTGAGTGTGAGGGCCCTTCGTCGTTGCCAAGCTCGCCTCCTAGGCAGCTTACGAAGCTTGGTCCCAAAAGTGCGGGGAAAAAGAAGGAGATAACCCTGGTTGGCGGTACGACGGAGTGCGCGGGTGAGGGCGTGGGTTCGGTAACCCAACCCAAGCACGATTTTGTGCTTAATTGCACGGGTGCGATCCCCAGAAAGGTCGCCACCGAGGAGGAGAAAAGGGTGGAAAGGGTGATGGCCGACATCAAGAAACGTGTTGAAGAAAGGATGGCAGGTGAGTCCAAAGGGACAGGGATGACGGACAAGACGGATAAGTCTGGGGCTGAGTCGGACGTGGGTGACGAGGAGGACCTGACGGAAGCGACCAACGGAGACGACTTGGGAGACGATGCTGACATGGAGGACGAGGACGACGACAAGGTAGGAAAAGGGGAAGTAAATAAGGGATCTAAAGTTGGGGTAAATGGGGGGATGAAAAATGGAGCAAATGGGGGGATAAAGAAAGTTGGCCTCCTGGGGGATGACCCTAATAGGGACAATTCTTATATTGTCCGTATGAAGGGGATCACGGCCAGGTTTAGTAAACTGGTCTTCGACGACAAGGGCGCGAGTCTCCAGTCCGCGAAGCAGCTGATGGAGGTGTCCTCGGATTACGAGACCCTCCTGATGACGGCCATTGCCGAGAATGCTCGTCTTCGTGGACAGGTCGAGGCGCTTTGTAAGCGTGGTGAAGTTTTCTCACGCAGTCGGGGCCTCACAACCCCCGACCGCGTGGCAATGCCAGCGCCGCGCTTGCCAGCGACGGTTGGACCCGCGCCAGTGGCGTTGAAGCCAGCGGTGGAAACTTGGTCGGCGATTATCAGGAGTAATGTTCCTGATATGTCCCCCAAGGAGGTTGAAAGGAAGGTGGAGAAAGAGGTGTTGCCGGCTTTGGGTGTCAGAGTGCACCAACTGAAGCCGATAAAGGCAGGTGGTGTGGTTCTCCGAACTCGTTCGGAGAAAGAGAGGGAGAAAGTGGTGAACCACGAGAAGTTTAAGGAAGTGGGCTTGAAGGCTAGTGTGAATAAGAAGCCGGGAGCCAGGGTCGTTGTGATGGGGGTTGATACGGGGATTTCCCCTGACGAGTTCATGGAGGAACTCCATCGGCTCAACTTCCAGGACATCAGCCCTGGTGGCCTTAAGGAAGGGATGAGGTTGGTCAGTCGCCCCTGGACGGTGGCCCCTGACGGTAGGACGACCGTAGTGCTTGAGGGTTCGGACGAATTAACGTCCGAGCTCTTGCAGAATGGTCGTGTTTACGTCAAGTGGTTCTCCTTCCGGGTGCGACCGTTTGACCTGATCCCTGCCTGCTTCAGGTGCATGGGATTTGATCACCGCGTGGCCGAATGTAGGGCTAAGTCCGATGTCTGTCGGAGGTGCGGGCGAGAAGGGCATACTGCTGCACGCTGCGACAATGATCTTCATTGTCGCAACTGCGCCTTCAAGGGTAGGCCTGCCGGCCACTCAATGGTGTCCGAGGCTTGCCCTCTGTATGCTGCCGTTGTCGCCCGGGCCCTCGCCAGACATTAATGATGGAGGTACGCCTCCACCAATTTAATTGTCAGGGCGGGTACGCGGTGATGTGTGAGTATGGTGCGTGTATGGCTGAAGAGGGTTGTGGCATTGCCCTGCTCCAGGAGCCTTACTGCACCAATGGTGTAGTAAGGGGTCTCCCTGGTGGCTTTAAGGTCTTTGTCGACCTTAAGGGCAATGCCGCGGTCGTTGTGAATGAACCCAGTTTTGAGTGCATGTTGTTGAGTGCGACTGATTTTGGAGTGTGTGTTGGCATCGAGGGTCCTTTTGGTAGAATCCTCGCTGCCAGCATATACTGCAAATTTGGGGAGCCCATGGAGCCCTACATCCAATACCTGGACACGGTGCTACTTCTTGCAAGTAGCACGCCAGTCGTCATTGGATTGGATGCGAATGCCGTCTCCCCTGTGTGGCACAGTAAGTTGTCCAGACATTTGTCTGGATACCCGAGCCACGCACGGGGGGAGGTGCTGGGTGAATGGGTGGTGTCAAAAGGTGTGTATGTGATGAATGAGCCGAGTGAATTTTATACGTTTGATGGGCCCATGGGTAGGAGTGATATTGATGTGACACTTATGAATGAGGCAGCAACTAGAGTGTTTGAATTTCGGTGGAGTGTAAGGGGAGGGACAGGAATAAGCGACCACAATCTGATCGAGATTGTGTTCGCTCCTCGATCCTCCCCAGGTGTGATAGAAAGTGTAAATGAGGAAAAGATATGGTGCGCTGCTGGAGCGAATTGGAAGTTGTACGGGCAGCAAGTGCGGTCAGCGGTGTACTCAATACCGCTGAGCGCATTTGAGGAACTGTCCGTTGACGACCAAATTGCTCGTCTGAATGAATGTATCTGGAGAGTGAATGATAGTATGTTTCATAGGTGGAAGAGAAAACGATATAAGCGCGTCAAGTGGTGGACGCGTGAGCTGACCGAGAAGAGGAGATCCGTCAGGCACGCGAGACATCTGTTTCAGCGTGCAAGGCGGGTCAACTCGGATGACGTATCTCAGCTCAGGAGTCAATCAAAGAGGGAAATGCGTGAATATAAGAGAATGTTGGTGAAAGTTAAAGAGGATGAATGGCGGAGTTTTGTGGCGGATAACCGTAACGACCCCTGGGGTCAGGTCTATAAGATCTGCCGGGGTCGTCGGTTAAACGAGGTGAATTCTCTCCGCGTCGGAGAGACTACTCTCTCGACGTGGAGAGAATGTGCGAATGTTCTGCTAGAGGAGTTCTTTCCTAGGGCGGAGGTGCAGGTTCCCCCAGCACAGGAGGTACCTGTACCCCCACTAGAAGACGAGGAGCTAGGATATGCATTTGGCCTGGTTAGGTCTAAACGGTCTCCAGGTTTAGATGGGTTGAGCGGAGAGATGTGCAAATGCTTGTGGAAGTTCATCCCGGAATATCTGAAGGCCGTTTACAACAAGTGCATATGGGAGGGTTATTTTCCACGCGAGTGGAAAACAGCTAGGGTTGTCGTTCTCCTGAAGTCGCCCGATAAGATCAGGAGTGATCCCAGATCTTATCGGGGCATAAGCCTGCTTCCAGTGCTTGGCAAAGTACTGGAGAGGGTGATGGTGGAACGACTTCAGGAGGTTTCTCGGGGGACGGGGTCGGATAGGCAGTATGGGTTTAAGAAAGGACTCAGTATAGAGGATGCGTGGATGCATGTTCAGGATGTTGTGGGGGGTAGTGTCAATAAATATGTCCTTGGCATATTTATTGACTTTAAGGGGGCGTTTGACTACCTGCGCTGGGATAGGGTCATCGAGCGGTTGGAGGAGCTCCGCTGCCCGGAAATAACCTTGTGGCAGAGTTACTTCTCGGGCAGAAGAGCTTCTATCGTTGGTGTGAATGGAAGTGTGGAAATTGAAGTGGCTCGTGGCTGCCCGCAGGGATCCATCTGTGGTCCATATATATGGAACATGATGATGGACTCCCTGCTTCGGCAGCTCGAGCCACTTTGTAAATTGTGTGCGTATGCGGACGACCTCCTCCTTATGGTGGAAGGCCAGTCAAGAGCAAATGTGGAGCGCCTCAGTGAGTCACTGTGTCAAATAGTGGCTAACTGGGGCGCTCATGTGGGTGTTGACATATCGGTGAGCAAGACCGCGATGATGTTGCTGAAAGGCAACTTGTCGCGGTCTCGCCCACCGGTTGTTCGTATAAATGGGGTCAGCATCAGGTACGCGACGCAAGTCAAATACCTGGGGCTGACTATGGGTGAACGGTTGAATTTTCTTCCACACTTGACGTATCTGCGAGAGAAAATGTTGCGTGTGGTTGGGCAGCTGCGCCGTATCTTAAGGAGTGAATGGGGCCTGAGTCGTGGTGCTGTGCGTGTGGTATATCGTGGCCTCTTCGTGGCTTGTGCTACGTATGGGGCCGCGATATGGTACCGCACGGTCACCACGAACCCGGGCCTCAAGCGTATATTGAGTGTGCAAAGGGTTATTATGTTGGGTAGTGTATCGGTGTGCCGCACCGTCTCCACGGAGGCGATGCAGGTGCTGATGGGTGTTCCTCCTCTCGACCTGGTGGTCATACAGCGTGCTGTTTCCTTCAGGTTGAGAAGGGGGATGGGTGTGCCGTTGCTGCAGAATGGGTGGATCTCCGACGATGATGTGGGGAGGGGCTACTTGGAGAATAAGAGGCGGTTAGAGGTGTGTGTTTTGGAGAAATGGCAGGACCGTTGGAACAATAGTTCCAAAGGAAGGGTGACGTTCGAGTACATCAAAAATGTCTCGTTTGTGGCAGAAAATCCAGACTTCAGGTTCAACCTGAGTCTGGGTTTTCTGCTAACGGGACATGGTCCTCTTAACGAATTTTTGTTTAAGAGGAACCTGAGTGAAAGTAGGGGTTGTATGTGTGGGGCTGAGTGTGAAAACTGGTTGCATGTGTTGTGTGAATGTCCGATGTACTCGGACGTCAGGGATCTTAGTAGTTGGGGTATCAGTGTGTCAGAGAGTGGGGTGGATGTGAGTGAGGCCCTCTCCACTAGTCGGAATGTTGATGGTTTAAATGCGTATGCGAGAATGGTGTTTAGGCGGCGGCAACTTATGTTGCCGGCGTCGGATGCGGAGTAGAGTGGATTTGTGCGTGTGATTGGGGGTTTTCAATCCCACTTTCTTAACAGGCGACCAGTCCGGAGCTGGTGGAAGCTCATATCTGGTAGTAGTCTCTTTTAGAGGCTACGAGGTCCGACCGAGGACTATAAAGACGGTGCTACGGGGAGCAGATGGCCCCTGGAGTTCGCTCCAGCCTGCTCATGTGGGAAAGGCCCTTCGGGCGCTTCGTAGTGGCTGTGGTTGATATCCAAATCGCGGAAGAGGGTGGACTCTGTGCGTGAAGGGCGAACCCTTGTCCGGTTCGATTCTCTGAGCACTAGCTGGCACCGTCAGCTTTTGCTTGGGGGTCGTATCTGGGCACTTGCTTGCCTTTTACGCACACAGCTCACTCTCGAATGTGGAGTTGCATTGCAACCGGGTGCCATGACCCATAGACTGGTAGAGGTATAGATAGACCTTGAACCCCACCAAGGTTGATAGCCCGTCCACCGCGGGCTATTAATTGGTACCAAAGTAAGCGAGCTTTGGGCGCTGGTCAAACGTTTTTGACCCGTGTGCTTTGAGCACCGTGAGGTTGAGCCGTCGCCGGCAGGTACTCACGTAAAACCTTAGAGACGCTGTCCCTATCTACTATCTAGCGAAACCACAGCCAAGGGAACGGGCTTGGAATAATTAGCGGGGAAAGAAGACCCTGTTGAGCTTGACTCTAGTCTGGCAGTGTAAGGAGACATAAGAGGTGTAGAATAAGTGGGAGATATATAATTTCGGTTTTATATCAACAATGAAATACCACTACTCTTATTGTTTCCTTACTTACTTGATTAAATGGAACGTGTATCATTGCTTAGCCATTATATGGATATATTTATATGTCTTATGGTATTGGGTTTTGATGCAAGCTTCTTGATCAAAGTATCACGAGTTTGTTATATAATTGTAAACATATTTTAATGAAATGATAACATTTCGGTGTTATTATCATAATTAAAATTTGGTATAACTCCAACACTCAGGTATGATCCAATTCAAGGACATTGCCAGGTGGGGAGTTTGACTGGGGCGGTACATCTCTCAAATAATAACGGAGGTGTCCCAAGGCCAGCTCAGTGCGGACAGAAACCACACATAGAGCAAAAGGGCAAATGCTGACTTGATCTCGGTGTTCAGTACACACAGAGACAGCAAAAGCTCGGCCTATCGATCCTTTTGGTTTAAAGAGTTTTTAACAAGAGGTGTCAGAAAAGTTACCACAGGGATAACTGGCTTGTGGCGGCCAAGCGTTCATAGCGACGTCGCTTTTTGATCCTTCGATGTCGGCTCTTCCTATCATTGTGAAGCAAAATTCACCAAGCGTTGGATTGTTCACCCATTCAAGGGAACGTGAGCTGGGTTTAGACCGTCGTGAGACAGGTTAGTTTTACCCTACTAATGACAATTATTATTGCGACAGCATTCCTGCGTAGTACGAGAGGAACCGCAGGTACGGACCAATGGTACAATACTTGTTCGAGCGAACAGTGGTATGATGCTACGTCCGTTGGATTATGCCTGAACGCCTCTAAGGTCGTATCCGTGCTGGACTGCAATGATAAATATGGGGCAATTGCATTGTATGGCTTCTCTAAACCATTTAAAGTTTTTAAATTTTATTTATAAACGACAATGGATATATGTGATGCCAATGTTATATATAACATAGCAAATGCGGGAGGATTAAATATCACCTGTATGATGCGCTAGTTATATATTAAAACATTATTTAATACAATGACAATGCCTAGAATCAATTGTAAACGACTTTGGTAACGGGCAAGGTGTTGTAAGTGGTAGAGCAGCTGCCATACTGCGATCCACTGAAGCTTAACCTTTGCTTGATGATTCGAACAATAAAATTTGATAATTTTCAAATTTTTTTGTTTCCCATTCATCAAATTATATATTTTGTTGTCTTCAAAATATATATATATATATAAACTCCTATTAAAAATAATAACGCAATAATAATTTAGCAGAAGTAAAACTCTCATATTATTTTATACAATAAAAAATCTTCTTTTTTTATATAAACACCATGTATAAAATAATAACTTCTTCTAAATAAAAAGTATACATGTGATGTGATCATGATGATATGTTGATTAATGAAAAAAATTTAATTAGAAAATTTTACAAATATTTTAATATTACATCATCTTCTATCATGTGTATACATTTTTAAACTCTTAAAAATTATTTAAATTATTAACAGAAAGTAAAAACCTTTTATAACAATACTTTCTGCTCATGATAAATGGATAATTATATCACAATTGTATTGAGAAAAATAAAAATTATAAAGGCAAAATACAATAAAATTGTGTTTTATGTGCAAACAATTATAATAATAATAAGAACAACACAATACAATTACTATTTCATAATATCATCCAATATTTATACGGCGATAGTAACTATGACACTCTTAAGATAGCTAAATGTCTTCTCATCTAATTAGTATTGCGCATAAATGGATTAACGAGATTCCCACTGTCCCCCTATATTGGACAAATTCTCAAAGATGATCATAAAAAGCTATTAATGAAAATAAGCGAAAATTATAATAACAACACTTTTCATATTAATACTTTTGTACGGCGGGAATAACTATGACTCTCTTAAGGTAGCTAAATGCCTTGTCATCTAATTAGTGATGCGCATAAATAGATTAACAAGATTCCCACTGTCCCCCTATATTGCACAAATTCTCAAAAATGATCATAAAAAGCTATTAATGAAAATAAGTGAAAATTATAATAACAACACTTTTCATATTAATACTTTTGTACGGCGGGAATAACTATGACTCTCTTAAGGTAGCTAAATGCCTTGTCATCTAATTAGTGATGCGCATAAATGGATTAACGAGATTCCCACTGTCTCCCTATATTGGACAAATTCTCAAAGATGATCATAAAATTTCATAAAAAGCTATTAATGAAAATATGTGAAAATTATACTAACTAACAACACTTTTCATATTAATACTTTTGTACGGCGGGAATAACTATGACTCTCTTAAGATAGCTAAATGCCTTGCCATCTAATTAGTGATGCGCATAAATGGATTAACGAGATTCCCACTGTCCCCCTATATTGGACAAATTCTCAAAGATGATCATAAAAAGCTATTAATGAAAATAAGTGAAAATTATAATAACAACACTTTTCATATTAATACTTTTGTACGGCGGGAATAACTATGACTCTCTTATGATAGCTAAATGCCTTGTCATCTAATTAGTGAAGCGCATAAATGGATTAACGAGATTCCCACTGTCCCCCTATATTGGACAAATTCTCAAAGATGATCATAAAAAGCTATTAATGAAAATAAGTGAAAATTATACTAACTAACAACACTTTTCATATTAATACTTTTGTACGGCGGGAATAACTATGACTGTCTTAAGATAGCTAAATGCCTTGTCATCTAATTAGTGATGCGCATAAATGGATTAACAAGATTCCCACTGTCCCCCTATATTGGACAAATTCTCAAAAATGATCATAAAAAGCTATTAATGAAAATAAGTGAAAATTATAATAACAACACTTTTCATATTAATACTTTTGTACGGCGGGAATAACTATGACTCTCTTAAGGTAGCTAAATGCCTTGTCATCTAATTAGTGATGCGCATAAATGGATTAACGAGATTCCCACTGTCCCCCTATATTGGACAAATTCTCAAAGATGATCATAAAAAGCTATTAATGAAAATAAGTGAAAATTATAATAACAACACTTTTCATATTAATACTTTTGTACGGCGGGAATAACTATAACTCTCTTAAGATAGCTAAATGCCTTGTCATCTAATTAGTGATGCGCATAAATGGATTAACGATATTCCCACTGTCCCCCTATATTGGACAAATTCTCAAAGATGATCATAAAAAGCTATTAATGAAAATAAGTGAAAATTATAATAACAACACTTTTCATATTAATACTTTTGTACGGCGGGAATAACTATGACTCTCTTAAGGTAGCTAAATGCCCTGTCATCTAATTAGTGATACGCATAAATGAATTAACGAGATTCCCACTGTCCCCCTATATTGGACACATTCTCAAAGATGATCATAAAATTTCATAAAAAGCTATTAATGAAAATAAGTTAGAATTATAATTACAACACTCTTCATATTAATACTTTTGTACGGCGGAAATAACTATGACACTCTTACTATATTGGACAAATTCTCAAAAATGATCATGAAATTTCATAAAAAGCTATTAATGAAAATAAGTATGAAAATAAGTACGGCGGAAATAACTATGACTGTCTTAAGGTAGCTAAATGCGATGTCATCTAATTTGTGACACGCATAAATGGATTAATGAAATTCCCACATTTTTCAACTCTTAAAAATCATTCAAAAAATGTACACGGCAGAAGTAACTATGACTTTCTTTATTATCATCTAATTATTGACCGGCATGAATGGATTAACTGTACCTATCATAGAAATTCTCATAGCTAAACTTAAGTTTTCATAATAATACTTAAGCTAGTTGAGATATGAGATATTAAACAAAAACGTACTAATATATAAGGAAATGTAATTTTATTTATACGAATAGTGATAATATTATGAAGATTTCTTACATCCAAACTATATTATTAATTTGCTAGTAGTAGTAAATTATATTAAATAATTTATCATCAATATATGGTTCAAATTTATGTCTTTCTATTTTTTGCTCATATAAACCCACTAAAATTGTAAAGCAACTGAGTGCATTTTAATAAGATTTTCATTCATGTTTAATAAATAGTAAATTTTCATATAATTTCTGCGATTTGGGGGTAAAATAATAATACTTGTATGAAAATGTAATACTTGTATCAAAACAATACTTGTATAAAAATAGTACTTGTATGGAAAATAATGGCTGTATAAAGAATAATACTTGTATGAAAAATAATACTTTTATGATAATATAACTTATATGAACAATAATATTTATATGAAAATATAATACTTGTATGAAAACAGTTCTTGTATGGAAGATAATAGTTGTATGAAGAATAATACTTGTATGAAAAATAATACTATTATTGTAATATTACTTATATGAAAAATAATATTTATATGAAAATGTAATACTACTTGTATGAAAATTGTACTTGTATGGAAGATAATAGTTGTATAAAGAATAATACTTGTATTAAAATAATACTTTTATGATAATATTACATATATGAAAAATAATATTTATATGAAAATGTAATACTTGTATGAAAAATAATATTTATATGAAAATATAATAGTTGTATGAAGAATAATACTTGTATGTAAAATAATACTATTATTGTAATATTACTTATATGAAAAATAATATTTATATGAAAATGTAATACTACTTGTATGAGAATTGTACTTGTATGGAAGATAATAGTTGTATAAAGAATAATACTTGTATGAAAAATAATACTTGTATGAAAAATAATACTATTATTGCAATATTACTTATATGAAAAATAATATTTATATGAAAATGTAATACTTGTATGAAAAATAATATTTATATGAAAATATAATACTTGTATGAAAATAGTACTTGTATGGAAGATAATAGTTGTATGAAGAATAATACTTGTATGAAAAATAATACTATTATTGTAATATTACTTATATGAAAAATAATATTTATATGAAAATGTAATACTACTTGTATGAGAATTGTACTTGTATGGAAGATAATAGTTGTATAAAGAATAATACTTGTATGAAAAATAATACTTGTATGAAAAATAATACTATTATTGCAATATTACTTATATGAAAAATAATATTTATATGAAAATGTAATACTTGTATGAAAAATAATATTTATATGAAAATATAATACTTGTATGAAAATAGTACTTGTATGGAAGATAATAGTTGTATAAAGAATAATACTTGTATGAAAAATAATACTTGTATGAAAAATAATAC
>CAXKVI010000268.1:27500-52500 GCA_964058755.1 Campiglossa producta
TACCCATAGAGGGTGCCAGGCCCGTATAACGTTAATGATTACTAGAAAGATATTTCCAAAGAGTCGTGTTGCTTGATAGTGCAGCACTAAGTGGGTGGTAAACTCCATCTAAAACTAAATATAACCATGAGACCGATAGTAAACAAGTACCGTGAGGGAAAGTTGAAAAGAACTCTGAATAGAGAGTTAAATAGTACGTGAAACTGCTTAGAGGTTAAGCCCGATGAACCTGAATATCCATTATGAAAAATTCATCATTATATATGTAATATTAATTTATTAATATTATAATAATAGTGTGCATTTTTTTCATATAAGGACATTGTAATCTATTAACATTAAAACCTATTTATCAAAAGATCATTGGCTTTAAGTTTATTTTAATTAATTTGCTTTATTGCTTATTAACATTAAATAAATGCCTAATGATTTGATAAAGTGTTGATAGATTTATTATATATAATGCTTAAATTCATTTTGAATTTTACAATAATTTTATTATCATTGATTTTAATATTTATTGTATGCATTTATATGATTTACAATGCGAAAGATTCAGGATACCTTCGGGACCCGTCTTGAAACACGGACCAAGGAGTCTAACATATGTGCAAGTCATTGGGTTATATATATAAACCTAATGGCGTAATTAACTTAACTTTATTTAATGGGATTAATTTTTAGTCTATTTTCTTTTAAATAGTCTATTAATTAAATCCCGGGGCGTTCTATATAGTTATGTATAATAATAATTTATTATTATTTATACCTCTAACTGGAGCGTACCTTGAGCATATACGCTGTGACCCGAAAGATGGTGAACTATACTTGATCAGGTTGAAGTCAGGGGAAACCCTGATGGAAGACCGAAACAGTTCTGACGTGCAAATCGATTGTCAGAATTGAGTATAGGGGCGAAAGACCAATCGAACCATCTAGTAGCTGGTTCCCTCCGAAGTTTCCCTCAGGATAGCTGGTGCATTTTAATATTATATTAAATAATCTTATCTGGTAAAGCGAATGATTAGAGGCCTTAGGGTCGAAACGACCTTAACCTATTCTCAAACTTTAAATGGGTAAGAACCTCACCTTTCTTGATATGAAGGTTGAGGTTATGATATAATGTGCCCAGTGGGCCACTTTTGGTAAGCAGAACTGGCGCTGTGGGATGAACCAAACGTAATGTTACGGTGCCTAAATTAACAACTCATGCAGATACCATGAAAGGCGTTGGTTGCTTAAAACAGCAGGACGGTGGACATGGAAGTCGTAATCCGCTAAGGAGTGTGTAACAACTCACCTGCCGAAGCAACTAGCCCTTAAAATGGATGGCGCTTAAGTTGTATACCTATACATTACCGCTAAAGTAGATGATTTATAATACAATTTCGATTGAATTATAAATTTTGAAACTTTAGTGAGTAGGAGGGTACAATGGTGTGCTTAGAAGTGTTTGGCGTAAGCCTGCATGGAGCCGCCATTGGTACAGATCTTGGTGGTAGTAGCAAATAATCGAATGAGACCTTGGAGGACTGAAGTGGAGAAGGGTTTCGTGTGAACAGTGGTTGATCACGAGTTAGTCGGTCCTAAGTTCAAGGCGAAAGCCGAAAATTTTCAAGTTTTAATTACAACATATCATCACAAAAAAAAAAAAAATTATACAAATAAATTTAAAAAAAATTTTTTAGAATCAAAAGGAAAAACAATATATTATTTATAAAAGAAACAAACAAAAATTTTTCGAAATTTTTATTTTCTTTATAAAAAAAAAAATTGTTTTTTCAATTCAAAAATTTTTTTATTTGTATTTTTTTTTTAAATTGATTTTTTGAATTTTATTAAACACTTGAATAATTTTGAACGAAAGGGAATACGGTTCCAATTCCGTAACCTGTTGAGTATCCGTTTGTTATTAAAAATGGGCCTTGTGCTCATCCTGGCAACAGGAACGACCATAAAGAAGCCGTCGAGAGATATCGGAAGAGTTTTCTTTTCTGTTTTATAGTCGTACTACCATGGAAGTCTTTCGAAGAGAGATATGGTAGATGGACTAGAAGAGCATGACATTTACTGTTGTGTCGATATTTTCTCCTCGGACCTTGAAAATTTATGGTGGGGTCACGCAAACTTCTCAACAGGCCGTACCGATATCCGCAGCTGGTCTCCAAGGTGAAGAGTCTCTAGTCGATAGAATAATGTAGGTAAGGGAAGTCGGCAAATTAGATCCGTAACTTCGGGATAAGGATTGGCTCTGAAGATTGAGATAGTCGGGCTTGATTGGGAAGCAATACCATGGTTTATGTACTCGTTCTGGGTAAATAGAAAACTTCGGTTTTTGTTCCCCGGATAGTAGTTACGTAGCCAATTGTGGAACTTTCTTGCTAAAATTTTTAAAGTTATATATATTTTTTTAAATGTATATTCTTTTTAAATTATAACGATTATCAATTAACAATCAATTCAGAACTGGCACGGACTTGGGGAATCCGACTGTCTAATTAAAACAAAGCATTGTGATGGCCCTAACGGGTGTTGACACAATGTGATTTCTGCCCAGTGCTCTGAATGTCAAAGTGAAGAAATTCAAGTAAGCGCGGGTAAACGGCGGGAGTAACTATGACTCTCTTAAGGTAGCCAAATGCCTCGTCATCTAATTAGTGACGCGCAT
This sequence comes from Campiglossa producta, assembly GCA_964058755.1. Taxonomy (NCBI): domain Eukaryota; kingdom Metazoa; phylum Arthropoda; class Insecta; order Diptera; family Tephritidae; genus Campiglossa; species Campiglossa producta. The sequence goes on from CAXKVI010000268.1 coordinate 30,169, forward strand.
GAATGGATTAACGAGATTCCCACTCTCTCGACGTGGAGAGAATGTGCGAATGTTCTGCTAGAGGAGTTCTTTCCTAGGGCGGAGGTGCAGGTTCCCCCAGCACAGGAGGTACCTGTACCCCCACTAGAAGACGAGGAGCTAGGATATGCATTTGGCCTGGTTAGGTCTAAACGGTCTCCAGGTTTAGATGGGTTGAGCGGAGAGATGTGCAAATGCTTGTGGAAGTTCATCCCGGAATATCTGAAGGCCGTTTACAACAAGTGCATATGGGAGGGTTATTTTCCACGCGAGTGGAAAACAGCTAGGGTTGTCGTTCTCCTGAAGTCGCCCGATAAGATCAGGAGTGATCCCAGATCTTATCGGGGCATAAGCCTGCTTCCAGTGCTTGGCAAAGTACTGGAGAGGGTGATGGTGGAACGACTTCAGGAGGTTTCTCGGAGGACGGGGTCGGATAGGCAGTATGGGTTTAAGAAAGGACTCAGTATAGAGGATGCGTGGATGCATGTTCAGGATGTTGTGGGGGGTAGTGTCAATAAATATGTCCTTGGCATATTTATTGACTTTAAGGGGGCGTTTGACTACCTGCGCTGGGATAGGGTCATCGAGCGGTTGGAGGAGCTCCGCTGCCCGGAAATAACCTTGTGGCAGAGTTACTTCTCGGGCAGAAGAGCTTCTATCGTTGGTGTGAATGGAAGTGTGGAAATTGAAGTGGCTCGTGGCTGCCCGCAGGGATCCATCTGTGGTCCATATATATGGAACATGATGATGGACTCCCTGCTTCGGCAGCTCGAGCCACTTTGTAAATTGTGTGCGTATGCGGACGACCTCCTCCTTATGGTGGAAGGCCAGTCAAGAGCAAATGTGGAGCGCCTCAGTGAGTCACTGTGTCAAATAGTGGCTAACTGGGGCGCTCATGTGGGTGTTGACATATCGGTGAGCAAGACCGCGATGATGTTGCTGAAAGGCAACTTGTCGCGGTCTCGCCCACCGGTTGTTCGTATAAATGGGGTCAGCATCAGGTACGCGACGCAAGTCAAATACCTGGGGCTGACTATGGGTGAACGGTTGAATTTTCTTCCACACTTGACGTATCTGCGAGAGAAAATGTTGCGTGTGGTTGGGCAGCTGCGCCGTATCTTAAGGAGTGAATGGGGCCTGAGTCGTGGTGCTGTGCGTGTGGTATATCGTGGCCTCTTCGTGGCTTGTGCTACGTATGGGGCCGCGATATGGTACCGCACGGTCACCACGAACCCGGGCCTCAAGCGTATATTGAGTGTGCAAAGGGTTATTATGTTGGGTAGTGTATCGGTGTGCCGCACCGTCTCCACGGAGGCGATGCAGGTGCTGATGGGTGTTCCTCCTCTCGACCTGGTGGTCATACAGCGTGCTGTTTCCTTCAGGTTGAGAAGGGGGATGGGTGTGCCGTTGCTGCAGAATGGGTGGATCTCCGACGATGATGTGGGGAGGGGCTACTTGGAGAATAAGAGGCGGTTAGAGGTGTGTGTTTTGGAGAAATGGCAGGACCGTTGGAACAATAGTTCCAAAGGAAGGGTGACGTTCGAGTACATCAAAAATGTCTCGTTTGTGGCAGAAAATCCAGACTTCAGGTTCAACCTGAGTCTGGGTTTTCTGCTAACGGGACATGGTCCTCTTAACGAATTTTTGTTTAAGAGGAACCTGAGTGAAAGTAGGGGTTGTATGTGTGGGGCTGAGTGTGAAAACTGGTTGCATGTGTTGTGTGAATGTCCGATGTACTCGGACGTCAGGGATCTTAGTAGTTGGGGTATCAGTGTGTCAGAGAGTGGGGTGGATGTGAGTGAGGCCCTCTCCACTAGTCGGAATGTTGATGGTTTAAATGCGTATGCGAGAATGGTGTTTAGGCGGCGGCAACTTATGTTGCCGGCGTCGGATGCGGAGTAGAGTGGATTTGTGCGTGTGATTGGGGGTTTTCAATCCCACTTTCTTAACAGGCGACCAGTCCGGAGCTGGTGGAAGCTCATATCTGGTAGTAGTCTCTTTTAGAGGCTACGAGGTCCGACCGAGGACTATAAAGACGGTGCTACGGGGAGCAGATGGCCCCTGGAGTTCGCTCCAGCCTGCTCATGTGGGAAAGGCCCTTCGGGCGCTTCGTAGTGGCTGTGGTTGATATCCAAATCGCGGAAGAGGGTGGACTCTGTGCGTGAAGGGCGAACCCTTGTCCGGTTCGATTCTCTGAGCACTAGCTGGCACCGTCAGCTTTTGCTTGGGGGTCGTATCTGGGCACTTGCTTGCCTTTTACGCACACAGCTCACTCTCGAATGTGGAGTTGCATTGCAACCGGGTGCCATGACCCATAGACTGGTAGAGGTATAGATAGACCTTGAACCCCACCAAGGTTGATAGCCCGTCCACCGCGGGCTATTAATTGGTACCAAAGTAAGCGAGCTTTGGGCGCTGGTCAAACGTTTTTGACCCGTGTGCTTTGAGCACCGTGAGGTTGAGCCGTCGCCGGCAGGTACTCACGTAAAACCTTAGAGACGCTGTCCCTATCTACTATCTAGCGAAACCACAGCCAAGGGAACGGGCTTGGAATAATTAGCGGGGAAAGAAGACCCTGTTGAGCTTGACTCTAGTCTGGCAGTGTAAGGAGACATAAGAGGTGTAGAATAAGTGGGAGATATATAATTTCGGTTTTATATCAACAATGAAATACCACTACTCTTATTGTTTCCTTACTTACTTGATTAAATGGAACGTGTATCATTGCTTAGCCATTATATGGATATATTTATATGTCTTATGGTATTGGGTTTTGATGCAAGCTTCTTGATCAAAGTATCACGAGTTTGTTATATAATTGTAAACATATTTTAATGAAATGATAACATTTCGGTGTTATTATCATAATTAAAATTTGGTATAACTCCAACACTCAGGTATGATCCAATTCAAGGACATTGCCAGGTGGGGAGTTTGACTGGGGCGGTACATCTCTCAAATAATAACGGAGGTGTCCCAAGGCCAGCTCAGTGCGGACAGAAACCACACATAGAGCAAAAGGGCAAATGCTGACTTGATCTCGGTGTTCAGTACACACAGAGACAGCAAAAGCTCGGCCTATCGATCCTTTTGGTTTAAAGAGTTTTTAACAAGAGGTGTCAGAAAAGTTACCACAGGGATAACTGGCTTGTGGCGGCCAAGCGTTCATAGCGACGTCGCTTTTTGATCCTTCGATGTCGGCTCTTCCTATCATTGTGAAGCAAAATTCACCAAGCGTTGGATTGTTCACCCATTCAAGGGAACGTGAGCTGGGTTTAGACCGTCGTGAGACAGGTTAGTTTTACCCTACTAATGACAATTATTATTGCGACAGCATTCCTGCGTAGTACGAGAGGAACCGCAGGTACGGACCAATGGTACAATACTTGTTCGAGCGAACAGTGGTATGATGCTACGTCCGTTGGATTATGCCTGAACGCCTCTAAGGTCGTATCCGTGCTGGACTGCAATGATAAATATGGGGCAATTGCATTGTATGGCTTCTCTAAACCATTTAAAGTTTTTAAATTTTATTTATAAACGACAATGGATATATGTGATGCCAATGTTATATATAACATAGCAAATGCGGGAGGATTAAATATCACCTGTATGATGCGCTAGTTATATATTAAAACATTATTTAATACAATGACAATGCCTAGAATCAATTGTAAACGACTTTGGTAACGGGCAAGGTGTTGTAAGTGGTAGAGCAGCTGCCATACTGCGATCCACTGAAGCTTAACCTTTGCTTGATGATTCGAACAATAAAATTTGATAATTTTCAAATTTTTTTGTTTCCCATTCATCAAATTATATATTTTGTTGTCTTCAAAATATATATATATATATAAACTCCTATTAAAAATAATAACGCAATAATAATTTAGCAGAAGTAAAACTCTCATATTATTTTATACAATAAAAAATCTTCTTTTTTTATATAAACACCATGTATAAAATAATAACTTCTTCTAAATAAAAAGTATACATGTGATGTGATCATGATGATATGTTGATTAATGAAAAAAATTTAATTAGAAAATTTTACAAATATTTTAATATTACATCATCTTCTATCATGTGTATACATTTTTAAACTCTTAAAAATTATTTAAATTATTAACAGAAAGTAAAAACCTTTTATAACAATACTTTCTGCTCATGATAAATGGATAATTATATCACAATTGTATTGAGAAAAATAAAAATTATAAAGGCAAAATACAATAAAATTGTGTTTTATGTGCAAACAATTATAATAATAATAAGAACAACACAATACAATTACTATTTCATAATATCATCCAATATTTATACGGCGATAGTAACTATGACACTCTTAAGATAGCTAAATGTCTTCTCATCTAATTAGTATTGCGCATAAATGGATTAACGAGATTCCCACTGTCCCCCTATATTGGACAAATTCTCAAAGATGATCATAAAAAGCTATTAATGAAAATAAGCGAAAATTATAATAACAACACTTTTCATATTAATACTTTTGTACGGCGGGAATAACTATGACTCTCTTAAGGTAGCTAAATGCCTTGTCATCTAATTAGTGATGCGCATAAATAGATTAACAAGATTCCCACTGTCCCCCTATATTGCACAAATTCTCAAAAATGATCATAAAAAGCTATTAATGAAAATAAGTGAAAATTATAATAACAACACTTTTCATATTAATACTTTTGTACGGCGGGAATAACTATGACTCTCTTAAGGTAGCTAAATGCCTTGTCATCTAATTAGTGATGCGCATAAATGGATTAACGAGATTCCCACTGTCTCCCTATATTGGACAAATTCTCAAAGATGATCATAAAATTTCATAAAAAGCTATTAATGAAAATATGTGAAAATTATACTAACTAACAACACTTTTCATATTAATACTTTTGTACGGCGGGAATAACTATGACTCTCTTAAGATAGCTAAATGCCTTGCCATCTAATTAGTGATGCGCATAAATGGATTAACGAGATTCCCACTGTCCCCCTATATTGGACAAATTCTCAAAGATGATCATAAAAAGCTATTAATGAAAATAAGTGAAAATTATAATAACAACACTTTTCATATTAATACTTTTGTACGGCGGGAATAACTATGACTCTCTTATGATAGCTAAATGCCTTGTCATCTAATTAGTGAAGCGCATAAATGGATTAACGAGATTCCCACTGTCCCCCTATATTGGACAAATTCTCAAAGATGATCATAAAAAGCTATTAATGAAAATAAGTGAAAATTATACTAACTAACAACACTTTTCATATTAATACTTTTGTACGGCGGGAATAACTATGACTGTCTTAAGATAGCTAAATGCCTTGTCATCTAATTAGTGATGCGCATAAATGGATTAACAAGATTCCCACTGTCCCCCTATATTGGACAAATTCTCAAAAATGATCATAAAAAGCTATTAATGAAAATAAGTGAAAATTATAATAACAACACTTTTCATATTAATACTTTTGTACGGCGGGAATAACTATGACTCTCTTAAGGTAGCTAAATGCCTTGTCATCTAATTAGTGATGCGCATAAATGGATTAACGAGATTCCCACTGTCCCCCTATATTGGACAAATTCTCAAAGATGATCATAAAAAGCTATTAATGAAAATAAGTGAAAATTATAATAACAACACTTTTCATATTAATACTTTTGTACGGCGGGAATAACTATAACTCTCTTAAGATAGCTAAATGCCTTGTCATCTAATTAGTGATGCGCATAAATGGATTAACGATATTCCCACTGTCCCCCTATATTGGACAAATTCTCAAAGATGATCATAAAAAGCTATTAATGAAAATAAGTGAAAATTATAATAACAACACTTTTCATATTAATACTTTTGTACGGCGGGAATAACTATGACTCTCTTAAGGTAGCTAAATGCCCTGTCATCTAATTAGTGATACGCATAAATGAATTAACGAGATTCCCACTGTCCCCCTATATTGGACACATTCTCAAAGATGATCATAAAATTTCATAAAAAGCTATTAATGAAAATAAGTTAGAATTATAATTACAACACTCTTCATATTAATACTTTTGTACGGCGGAAATAACTATGACACTCTTACTATATTGGACAAATTCTCAAAAATGATCATGAAATTTCATAAAAAGCTATTAATGAAAATAAGTATGAAAATAAGTACGGCGGAAATAACTATGACTGTCTTAAGGTAGCTAAATGCGATGTCATCTAATTTGTGACACGCATAAATGGATTAATGAAATTCCCACATTTTTCAACTCTTAAAAATCATTCAAAAAATGTACACGGCAGAAGTAACTATGACTTTCTTTATTATCATCTAATTATTGACCGGCATGAATGGATTAACTGTACCTATCATAGAAATTCTCATAGCTAAACTTAAGTTTTCATAATAATACTTAAGCTAGTTGAGATATGAGATATTAAACAAAAACGTACTAATATATAAGGAAATGTAATTTTATTTATACGAATAGTGATAATATTATGAAGATTTCTTACATCCAAACTATATTATTAATTTGCTAGTAGTAGTAAATTATATTAAATAATTTATCATCAATATATGGTTCAAATTTATGTCTTTCTATTTTTTGCTCATATAAACCCACTAAAATTGTAAAGCAACTGAGTGCATTTTAATAAGATTTTCATTCATGTTTAATAAATAGTAAATTTTCATATAATTTCTGCGATTTGGGGGTAAAATAATAATACTTGTATGAAAATGTAATACTTGTATCAAAACAATACTTGTATAAAAATAGTACTTGTATGGAAAATAATGGCTGTATAAAGAATAATACTTGTATGAAAAATAATACTTTTATGATAATATAACTTATATGAACAATAATATTTATATGAAAATATAATACTTGTATGAAAACAGTTCTTGTATGGAAGATAATAGTTGTATGAAGAATAATACTTGTATGAAAAATAATACTATTATTGTAATATTACTTATATGAAAAATAATATTTATATGAAAATGTAATACTACTTGTATGAAAATTGTACTTGTATGGAAGATAATAGTTGTATAAAGAATAATACTTGTATTAAAATAATACTTTTATGATAATATTACATATATGAAAAATAATATTTATATGAAAATGTAATACTTGTATGAAAAATAATATTTATATGAAAATATAATAGTTGTATGAAGAATAATACTTGTATGTAAAATAATACTATTATTGTAATATTACTTATATGAAAAATAATATTTATATGAAAATGTAATACTACTTGTATGAGAATTGTACTTGTATGGAAGATAATAGTTGTATAAAGAATAATACTTGTATGAAAAATAATACTTGTATGAAAAATAATACTATTATTGCAATATTACTTATATGAAAAATAATATTTATATGAAAATGTAATACTTGTATGAAAAATAATATTTATATGAAAATATAATACTTGTATGAAAATAGTACTTGTATGGAAGATAATAGTTGTATGAAGAATAATACTTGTATGAAAAATAATACTATTATTGTAATATTACTTATATGAAAAATAATATTTATATGAAAATGTAATACTACTTGTATGAGAATTGTACTTGTATGGAAGATAATAGTTGTATAAAGAATAATACTTGTATGAAAAATAATACTTGTATGAAAAATAATACTATTATTGCAATATTACTTATATGAAAAATAATATTTATATGAAAATGTAATACTTGTATGAAAAATAATATTTATATGAAAATATAATACTTGTATGAAAATAGTACTTGTATGGAAGATAATAGTTGTATAAAGAATAATACTTGTATGAAAAATAATACTTGTATGAAAAATAATACTATTATTGCAATATTACTTATATGAAAAATAGTATTTATATGAAAATGTAATACTTGTATGAAAATAGTATTTGTATGAAAAATAATATTTATATGAAAATATAATACTTGTATGAAAATAGTACTTGTATGGAAGATAATAGTTGTATAAAGAATAATACTTGTATGAGATAATAATACTTGTATTAAAATAATACTATTATTATAATATTACTTATATGAAAAATAATATTTATATGAAAATGTAATACTTGTATGAAAATTGTACTTGTATGGAAGATAATAGTTGTATAAAGAATAATACTTGTATGAAAAATAATGCTTGTATTAAAATAATACTTTTAAAATAATATTACTTATATGAAAAAATAATATGTATATGAAAGTTTAATACTTGTATGAAAATTAGTACTTGTATGGAACATAGTACTTGTATGCAATATCATAGATGTGTCGTTGACGTGCCAAAAAACATTTATGATGGTTGTATGAAAACTCGTACAGCTTGTATGGAAAAAATGATGGTTGTATGAAAACTCGTACAGCTTGTATGGAAAAAATGATGGTTGTATGAAAACTCGTACAGCTTGTATGGAAAAAATGATGGTTGTATGAAAACTCGTACAGCTTGTATGGAAAAAATGATGGTTGTATGAAAACTCGTACAGCTTGTATGGAAAGTATGATGGTTGTATGAAAACTCGTACAGCTTGTATGAAAAAAATGATGGTTGTATGAAAACTCGTACAGCTTGTATGGAAAGTATGAAATTTAAGCTATTATCAAATTATTAGACCTTTACTATGCAAATTTTGTGTATATAAAAACACGATATTTGTATGAAAAGAGTTTAATTATTTCATAAATAGTTTTAATATTTTATACTTTTTATTAATTCCCAGTATGATACTTGTTAGTTCAAAGGGGAAATGATAATCTCTTGAGGATTTTTCATTTCCAAACTATAAGCCCTTATATTTTATTAATTAGTTTTAGTAAATTTAAGTGGTCAAGTATAAATTTTTTTTCTTTATTAACCATTAATTCTCTTAGTATTATAAATGTGTGAGAAATGATTTTAATAATTCTCTTTGAGAGGATTTTTCATTTCCAAATTTTAAATCACTACTGTTTTATTACTACTAGTTATATTAGTAGTAATAAAATAAAAGAGAAAAATGGTTCAAGTATAAAAAAAATTATACGATTTTGCGGATATTTTATTTATGAAAATTTTGTTACACGTTATAAATGAAATTATTAATTTCATATCATATAAATATTTGCATACATTTTTTAATAAATGTATGAAATATAAAAAAATGCAATGAAATTAAGTAAATGATAAATAATGGTATGTATAAAAAAGGAAATTATTTTTTATAAAACCCTCAATACCAATATTATCCAATCGTTCCTATATATAATATTTTATAATATATATAAAGGAATGAAAAGAAAGAAATATAAAAATATTATTAAAATATTTTTAAAACGAAAAAATATTATTCTGGTTGATCCTGCCAGTAGTTATATGCTTGTCTCAAAGATTAAGCCATGCATGTCTAAGTACACACGAATTAAAAGTGAAACCGCAAAAGGCTCATTATATCAGTTATGGTTCCATAGATCGTTAACAGTTACTTGGATAACTGTGGTAATTCTAGAGCTAATACATGCAATATAAACACGGACCTTATGGAACGTGTGCTTTTATTAGGCTAAAACCAAGCGATCTTTTAGATCGTTATTATGGTTGAACTCTAGATAACTTGCAGATCGTATGGTCCCGTACCGACGACAGATCTTTCAAATGTCTGCCCTATCAACTTTTGATGGTAGTATCTAGGACTACCATGGTTGCAACGGGTAACGGGGAATCAGGGTTCGATTCCGGAGAGGGAGCCTGAGAAACGGCTACCACATCTAAGGAAGGCAGCAGGCGCGTAAATTACCCACTCCCAGCTCGGGGAGGTAGTGACGAAAAATAACAATACAGGACTCATATCCGAGGCCCTGTAATTGGAATGAGTACACTTTAAATCCTTTAACAAGGACCTATTGGAGGGCAAGTCTGGTGCCAGCAGCCGCGGTAATTCCAGCTCCAATAGCGTATATTAAAGTTGTTGCGGTTAAAACGTTCGTAGTTGAATTTGTGCTTCATACGGGTAGTACAACTATAATTGTGGTATGTACATTACCTTATGTATGTAAGCGTATTACCGGTGGAGTTCTTATATATATTGGATACAATGTATTCTTTATATATTCCTCCTATTTAAACCTGCTTCAGTGCTCTTCATCGAGTGTTGTTGTGGGCCGGTACATTTACTTTGAACAAATTAGAGTGCTTAAAGCAGGCTCCAAATGCCTGAATATTTTGTGCATGGGATAATGAAATAAGACCTCTGTTCTACTTTCATTGGTTTTTAGATCAAGAGGTAATGATTAATAGAAGCAGTTTGGGGGCATTAGTATTACGACGCGAGAGGTGAAATTCTTGGACCGTCGTAAGACTAACTTAAGCGAAAGCATTTGCCAAAGATGTTTTCATTAATCAAGAACGAAAGTTAGAGGTTCGAAGGCGATCAGATACCGCCCTAGTTCTAACCATAAACGATGCCAGCTAGCAATTGGGTGTAGCTACTACTATGGCTCTCTCAGTCGCTTCCCGGGAAACCAAAGCTTTTGGGCTCCGGGGGAAGTATGGTTGCAAAGCTGAAACTTAAAGGAATTGACGGAAGGGCACCACCAGGAGTGGAGCCTGCGGCTTAATTTGACTCAACACGGGAAAACTTACCAGGTCCGAACATAAGCGTGTAAGACAGATTGATAGCTCTTTCTCGAATCTATGGGTGGTGGTGCATGGCCGTTCTTAGTTCGTGGAGTGATTTGTCTGGTTAATTCCGATAACGAACGAGACTCAAATATATTAAATAGATGCTTTCAGGATTATAATGTTGAAGCTTATTATAGCCTTCTTTCATGCGTATTCTATATGTTTACAAATGTTTGAATGTGTTTATATAAGTGGAGTTGTACCTGTTGGTTTGTCCCATTATAAGGACACTAGCTTCTTAAATGGACAAATTGCGTCTAGCAGTACCGAGATTGAGCAATAACAGGTCTGTGATGCCCTTAGATGTCCTGGGCTGCACGCGCGCTACAATGAAAGTATCAACGTGTATTTCCTAGACCGAGAGGTCTGGGTAAACCGCTGAACCACTTTCATGCTTGGGATTGTGAACTGAAACTGTTCACATGAACTTGGAATTCCCAGTAAGTGTGAGTCATTAACTCGCATTGATTACGTCCCTGCCCTTTGTACACACCGCCCGTCGCTACTACCGATTGAATTATTTAGTGAGGTCTCCGGACGTGATCACTGTGACGCCTAGTGTTTCACGGTTGTTTCGCAAAAGTTGACCGAACTTGATTATTTAGAGGAAGTAAAAGTCGTAACAAGGTTTCCGTAGGTGAACCTGCGGAAGGATCATTATTGTATTCCTATCCGAAAAAAATTAAATATAATTTTTTAATCAAAAAAAAAATTATATAAAACAATGAAAGAACAAAATATTTTTCTTGTTTTAATTTTGTTACTTTTTCATATAGAAAACAGAAAATAAAAACAATACAAACATCCAAGTTAATAAATGGACAAATGTGTTGTGTATTATTATAATATTATTATTATATAACACAACCATTAAAAGTCCATTTATTAGAAAAGTTATCATTTTATAATGGACAAATGTGTTGCGTGTGTTTGATTAAAAACCATTTAAAAGCAAAAAAAATTTTAAATATTAAAATTTTTATAAATCAAGCGTGTGATTAAACACACAAACCATTAAAAGCCCATTATTTATTGATTACTTATATAAAAGAAAACACCCATTTATAAACATTATATGGTTGTACTTAGAATTTATTCAACAAAATAAATGACAAGTTAATTTGTTTGCATTAACAATTTGGCATTTTTTTTTATATATATAAAAATAATGCTGTTTTTGTAAACTAAGACATACGCAACGTAAAAATGTTTGGGTTAAAATTTGATTATTAATCTTTTGATTAATATGAAAATTAAAAGAAAAATGACATAAATATAAAAATTTTAAAAATTTATAACTCTAAGCGGTGGATCACTTGGCTCATGGGTCGATGAAGAACGCAGCAAACTGTGCGTCATCGTGTGAACTGCAGGACACATGAACATCGACATTTCGAACGCATATTGCAGTCCATGCTGTTATGTACTTTAATTAATTTTAAAGTGCTGCTTGGACTACATATGGTTGAGGGTTGTAAGACTATGCTAAATAAGTTGCTTAATATTTTAATTTAATTAAAATATTTTAAAGCAAATGGTATATTATTGGATTATATATTTTTAATCCATAATATGAATAGTCAAATATAAAAATATATATAATTAATTTTATATATTTTAAAAAATCCTCAAAATTAAGAAGCAAAAATCTTAGTATTCCTTAAAACGAAAACTATAACATTATATTTATAAAAATATAATAATTTTGTTTATATTTGGGGAATGTCTAGCTTAAAACTAAAATTTTTAGTCTAGAATTGCTCCATTAATATATTAAAAACAAAATATAAAAATTATATAATAATTATAATGTTTTCATATTATTATTAATAAATATATGGATGAAAAGATTTTCTTAATGGATTTTTCAAAAAAAATATATACATAAATTAATCTATATATATAAATTAAAAGCACGCAAATATAATAAACAATTTTTATACAACCTCAACTCATATGGGATTACCCCCTGAATTTAAGCATATTAATGAGGGGAGGAAAAGAAACTAACAAGGATTTTCTTAGTAGCGGCGAGCGAAAAGAAAACAGTTCAGCACTAAGTCACTTTGTCTTAATGGCAAATGTGAGATGCAGTGTATGGAATATCTTAATATCTAGTATGAGAAATTAGCGATTTAAGTCCTTCTTAAATGAGGCCATTTACCCATAGAGGGTGCCAGGCCCGTATAACGTTAATGATTACTAGAAAGATATTTCCAAAGAGTCGTGTTGCTTGATAGTGCAGCACTAAGTGGGTGGTAAACTCCATCTAAAACTAAATATAACCATGAGACCGATAGTAAACAAGTACCGTGAGGGAAAGTTGAAAAGAACTCTGAATAGAGAGTTAAATAGTACGTGAAACTGCTTAGAGGTTAAGCCCGATGAACCTGAATATCCATTATGAAAAATTCATCATTATATATGTAATATTAATTTATTAATATTATAATAATAGTGTGCATTTTTTTCATATAAGGACATTGTAATCTATTAACATTAAAACCTATTTATCAAAAGATCATTGGCTTTAAGTTTATTTTAATTAATTTGCTTTATTGCTTATTAACATTAAATAAATGCCTAATGATTTGATAAAGTGTTGATAGATTTATTATATATAATGCTTAAATTCATTTTGAATTTTACAATAATTTTATTATCATTGATTTTAATATTTATTGTATGCATTTATATGATTTACAATGCGAAAGATTCAGGATACCTTCGGGACCCGTCTTGAAACACGGACCAAGGAGTCTAACATATGTGCAAGTCATTGGGTTATATATATAAACCTAATGGCGTAATTAACTTAACTTTATTTAATGGGATTAATTTTTAGTCTATTTTCTTTTAAATAGTCTATTAATTCAATCCCGGGGCGTTCTATATAGTTATGTATAATAATAATTTATTATTATTTATACCTCTAACTGGAGCGTACCTTGAGCATATATGCTGTGACCCGAAAGATGGTGAACTATACTTGATCAGGTTGAAGTCAGGGGAAACCCTGATGGAAGACCGAAACAGTTCTGACGTGCAAATCGATTGTCAGAATTGAGTATAGGGGCGAAAGACCAATCGAACCATCTAGTAGCTGGTTCCCTCCGAAGTTTCCCTCAGGATAGCTGGTGCATTTTAATATTATATTAAATAATCTTATCTGGTAAAGCGAATGATTAGAGGCCTTAGGGTCGAAACGACCTTAACCTATTCTCAAACTTTAAATGGGTAAGAACCTCACCTTTCTTGATATGAAGGTTGAGGTTATGATATAATGTGCCCAGTGGGCCACTTTTGGTAAGCAGAACTGGCGCTGTGGGATGAACCAAACGTAATGTTACGGTGCCTAAATTAACAACTCATGCAGATACCATGAAAGGCGTTGGTTGCTTAAAACAGCAGGACGGTGGACATGGAAGTCGTAATCCGCTAAGGAGTGTGTAACAACTCACCTGCCGAAGCAACTAGCCCTTAAAATGGATGGCGCTTAAGTTGTATACCTATACATTACCGCTAAAGTAGATGATTTATAATACAATTTCGATTGAATTATAAATTTTGAAACTTTAGTGAGTAGGAGGGTACAATGGTGTGCTTAGAAGTGTTTGGCGTAAGCCTGCATGGAGCCGCCATTGGTACAGATCTTGGTGGTAGTAGCAAATAATCGAATGAGACCTTGGAGGACTGAAGTGGAGAAGGGTTTCGTGTGAACAGTGGTTGATCACGAGTTAGTCGGTCCTAAGTTCAAGGCGAAAGCCGAAAATTTTCAAGTTTTAATTACAACATATCATCACAAAAAAAAAAAAAAAATTATACAAATAAATTTAAAAAAAATTTTTTAGAATCAAAAGGAAAAACAATATATTATTTATAAAAGAAACAAACAAAAATTTTTCGAAATTTTTATTTTCTTTATAAAAAAAAAAATTGTTTTTTCAATTCAAAAATTTTTTTATTTGTATTTTTTTTTTAAATTGATTTTTTGAATTTTATTAAACACTTGAATAATTTTGAACGAAAGGGAATACGGTTCCAATTCCGTAACCTGTTGAGTATCCGTTTGTTATTAAAAATGGGCCTTGTGCTCATCCTGGCAACAGGAACGACCATAAAGAAGCCGTCGAGAGATATCGGAAGAGTTTTCTTTTCTGTTTTATAGTCGTACTACCATGGAAGTCTTTCGAAGAGAGATATGGTAGATGGACTAGAAGAGCATGACATTTACTGTTGTGTCGATATTTTCTCCTCGGACCTTGAAAATTTATGGTGGGGTCACGCAAACTTCTCAACAGGCCGTACCGATATCCGCAGCTGGTCTCCAAGGTGAAGAGTCTCTAGTCGATAGAATAATGTAGGTAAGGGAAGTCGGCAAATTAGATCCGTAACTTCGGGATAAGGATTGGCTCTGAAGATTGAGATAGTCGGGCTTGATTGGGAAGCAATACCATGGTTTATGTACTCGTTCTGGGTAAATAGAAAACTTCGGTTTTTGTTCCCCGGATAGTAGTTACGTAGCCAATTGTGGAACTTTCTTGCTAAAATTTTTAAAGTTATATATATTTTTTTAAATGTATATTCTTTTTAAATTATAACGATTATCAATTAACAATCAATTCAGAACTGGCACGGACTTGGGGAATCCGACTGTCTAATTAAAACAAAGCATTGTGATGGCCCTAACGGGTGTTGACACAATGTGATTTCTGCCCAGTGCTCTGAATGTCAAAGTGAAGAAATTCAAGTAAGCGCGGGTAAACGGCGGGAGTAACTATGACTCTCTTAAGGTAGCCAAATGCCTCGTCATCTAATTAGTGACGCGCATGAATGGATTAACGAGATTCCCACTGTCCCTATCTACTTCCCCCTCCGGGTTCGGGGGGTAGTAGAATAGACCCGGGGCCGGATTGCCAGTCGTAGAAGGCGACTAATATCCTAGCCAGCTGGTCTAACGAGTATAAGTGGTGCTCTACCAGTCAGCGGGTGTCTTGTGCTACTCGTTCAAAGTAGGTGGTGGCTCGCTACCATCTACAAACGGTGTTAAACAAGTCACTCACGAGTCTGACCGGGGGACTATACTCTGGTACCACGGGGACGCAGGGTGCCCGGGATCTAGTCTGATTAACGCATTCTTGCTTTCGCTTGGTGGGTTGGCCAGACTGGATCCTCCTGTGTCAAATGGGAAGGCCCCTTGGGGAGCTTCGTGGTGGCTGTGGTTACCCCAAATGCGGGGAGAGTTTACTCTCCTTGCGGCTGCGGCCATCTCACGGCGTTCCATTAAATTGTGGTGCGTTGTGAAAATGCTTGATGTTTTCTATATGAATTCATCAAGTGGAAGAGGGACCCGAGGTATATCAGTTGATAACCAAAGGCAAATAGATGAACTGAAGCAAGATAAGTGTGAGATAAAGTTGTTTAGCGAGGATGCGTTCTGAGCGGCACTAAATCGAAGACTAATCGAAGCAAAGTTGGAAGTTGTGAAATGGGGAGTCGTGAGATGGCCAAAGCTTCAGGAGAGGTGGCGGCTGTGTCTCGTCTTGTCCATCAACTAGGAAAATGCTTGATACATTCATTGAATGTTCAAGTGAAAATGAGTGGCCGGAGGCTGTCGGAGCCCGACGTCAGCCAAAGGCAAAAGTAGGAAGTTATGGCAGAAAAGTAAGCCGGAGGCTGTCAGGTGCACTTGCGCCACAGGTGTACCTGTCAGCCAAAGGAGTTATAAAAATAGAAGCCAAAAAAGCAGGCCGGAGGCCGTCAGGTGCACCTTTCCCACAGGTGTACCTGACGACCAAAGGCAAAGGAAGGCAGCAGGGATAGGGTTCATACTGGGCCAAACTTTTGTTTGATCCATGATGTGGACCCAAAGCTTTGCAAAAAATGGAGTTGATGGACGGACGAGGCATAGTCGCTTCGGCTCGAAGGTGGAGTTGCCTTACAACCGGGTGCCTGACCCATAGAAAGGCAGAGGTTTTAGATAGAACCTCGGACTTCACCAAGGTCACTAGTACGCCCACTTAGCGCACTAGTAACTGGAACCAGGGATATTCAAAGTTTCTATATCCCTGGGCGGTGGTTGAACGTGATTAATTCAACCCGTGTGAAGAACACCGTGGAGTAGAGCCGAGCGACGGCAGGAATCCACGTAAAACTATAGAGACTCTGTCCCTATCTACTATCTAGCGAAACCACAGCCAAGGGAACGGGCTTGGAATAATTAGCGGGGAAAGAAGACCCTGTTGAGCTTGACTCTAGTCTGGCAGTGTAAGGAGACATAAGAGGTGTAGAATAAGTGGGAGATATATAATTTCGGTTTTATATCAACAATGAAATACCACTACTCTTATTGTTTCCTTACTTACTTGATTAAATGGAACGTGTATCATTGCTTAGCCATTATATGGATATATTTATATGTCTTATGGTATTGGGTTTTGATGCAAGCTTCTTGATCAAAGTATCACGAGTTTGTTATATAATTGTAAACATATTTTAATGAAATGATAACATTTCGGTGTTATTATCATAATTAAAATTTGGTATAACTCCAACACTCAGGTATGATCCAATTCAAGGACATTGCCAGGTGGGGAGTTTGACTGGGGCGGTACATCTCTCAAATAATAACGGAGGTGTCCCAAGGCCAGCTCAGTGCGGACAGAAACCACACATAGAGCAAAAGGGCAAATGCTGACTTGATCTCGGTGTTCAGTACACACAGAGACAGCAAAAGCTCGGCCTATCGATCCTTTTGGTTTAAAGAGTTTTTAACAAGAGGTGTCAGAAAAGTTACCACAGGGATAACTGGCTTGTGGCGGCCAAGCGTTCATAGCGACGTCGCTTTTTGATCCTTCGATGTCGGCTCTTCCTATCATTGTGAAGCAAAATTCACCAAGCGTTGGATTGTTCACCCATTCAAGGGAACGTGAGCTGGGTTTAGACCGTCGTGAGACAGGTTAGTTTTACCCTACTAATGACAATTATTATTGCGACAGCATTCCTGCGTAGTACGAGAGGAACCGCAGGTACGGACCAATGGTACAATACTTGTTCGAGCGAACAGTGGTATGATGCTACGTCCGTTGGATTATGCCTGAACGCCTCTAAGGTCGTATCCGTGCTGGACTGCAATGATAAATATGGGGCAATTGCATTGTATGGCTTCTCTAAACCATTTAAAGTTTTTAAATTTTATTTATAAACGACAATGGATATATGTGATGCCAATGTTATATATAACATAGCAAATGCGGGAGGATTAAATATCACCTGTATGATGCGCTAGTTATATATTAAAACATTATTTAATACAATGACAATGCCTAGAATCAATTGTAAACGACTTTGGTAACGGGCAAGGTGTTGTAAGTGGTAGAGCAGCTGCCATACTGCGATCCACTGAAGCTTAACCTTTGCTTGATGATTCGAACAATAAAATTTGATAATTTTCAAATTTTTTTGTTTCCCATTCATCAAATTATATATTTTGTTGTCTTCAAAATATATATATATATATAAACTCCTATTAAAAATAATAACGCAATAATAATTTAGCAGAAGTAAAACTCTCATATTATTTTATACAATAAAAAATCTTCTTTTTTTATATAAACACCATGTATAAAATAATAACTTCTTCTAAATAAAAAGTATACATGTGATGTGATCATGATGATATGTTGATTAATGAAAAAAATTTAATTAGAAAATTTTACAAATATTTTAATATTACATCATCTTCTATCATGTGTATACATTTTTAAACTCTTAAAAATTATTTAAATTATTAACAGAAAGTAAAAACCTTTTATAACAATACTTTCTGCTCATGATAAATGGATAATTATATCACAATTGTATTGAGAAAAATAAAAATTATAAAGGCAAAATACAATAAAATTGTGTTTTATGTGCAAACAATTATAATAATAATAAGAACAACACAATACAATTACTATTTCATAATATCATCCAATATTTATACGGCGATAGTAACTATGACACTCTTAAGATAGCTAAATGTCTTCTCATCTAATTAGTATTGCGCATAAATGGATTAACGAGATTCCCACTGTCCCCCTATATTGGACAAATTCTCAAAGATGATCATAAAAAGCTATTAATGAAAATAAGCGAAAATTATAATAACAACACTTTTCATATTAATACTTTTGTACGGCGGGAATAACTATGACTCTCTTAAGGTAGCTAAATGCCTTGTCATCTAATTAGTGATGCGCATAAATAGATTAACAAGATTCCCACTGTCCCCCTATATTGCACAAATTCTCAAAAATGATCATAAAAAGCTATTAATGAAAATAAGTGAAAATTATAATAACAACACTTTTCATATTAATACTTTTGTACGGCGGGAATAACTATGACTCTCTTAAGGTAGCTAAATGCCTTGTCATCTAATTAGTGATGCGCATAAATGGATTAACGAGATTCCCACTGTCTCCCTATATTGGACAAATTCTCAAAGATGATCATAAAATTTCATAAAAAGCTATTAATGAAAATATGTGAAAATTATACTAACTAACAACACTTTTCATATTAATACTTTTGTACGGCGGGAATAACTATGACTCTCTTAAGATAGCTAAATGCCTTGCCATCTAATTAGTGATGCGCATAAATGGATTAACGAGATTCCCACTGTCCCCCTATATTGGACAAATTCTCAAAGATGATCATAAAAAGCTATTAATGAAAATAAGTGAAAATTATAATAACAACACTTTTCATATTAATACTTTTGTACGGCGGGAATAACTATGACTCTCTTATGATAGCTAAATGCCTTGTCATCTAATTAGTGAAGCGCATAAATGGATTAACGAGATTCCCACTGTCCCCCTATATTGGACAAATTCTCAAAGATGATCATAAAAAGCTATTAATGAAAATAAGTGAAAATTATACTAACTAACAACACTTTTCATATTAATACTTTTGTACGGCGGGAATAACTATGACTGTCTTAAGATAGCTAAATGCCTTGTCATCTAATTAGTGATGCGCATAAATGGATTAACAAGATTCCCACTGTCCCCCTATATTGGACAAATTCTCAAAAATGATCATAAAAAGCTATTAATGAAAATAAGTGAAAATTATAATAACAACACTTTTCATATTAATACTTTTGTACGGCGGGAATAACTATGACTCTCTTAAGGTAGCTAAATGCCTTGTCATCTAATTAGTGATGCGCATAAATGGATTAACGAGATTCCCACTGTCCCCCTATATTGGACAAATTCTCAAAGATGATCATAAAAAGCTATTAATGAAAATAAGTGAAAATTATAATAACAACACTTTTCATATTAATACTTTTGTACGGCGGGAATAACTATAACTCTCTTAAGATAGCTAAATGCCTTGTCATCTAATTAGTGATGCGCATAAATGGATTAACGATATTCCCACTGTCCCCCTATATTGGACAAATTCTCAAAGATGATCATAAAAAGCTATTAATGAAAATAAGTGAAAATTATAATAACAACACTTTTCATATTAATACTTTTGTACGGCGGGAATAACTATGACTCTCTTAAGGTAGCTAAATGCCCTGTCATCTAATTAGTGATACGCATAAATGAATTAACGAGATTCCCACTGTCCCCCTATATTGGACACATTCTCAAAGATGATCATAAAATTTCATAAAAAGCTATTAATGAAAATAAGTTAGAATTATAATTACAACACTCTTCATATTAATACTTTTGTACGGCGGAAATAACTATGACACTCTTACTATATTGGACAAATTCTCAAAAATGATCATGAAATTTCATAAAAAGCTATTAATGAAAATAAGTATGAAAATAAGTACGGCGGAAATAACTATGACTGTCTTAAGGTAGCTAAATGCGATGTCATCTAATTTGTGACACGCATAAATGGATTAATGAAATTCCCACATTTTTCAACTCTTAAAAATCATTCAAAAAATGTACACGGCAGAAGTAACTATGACTTTCTTTATTATCATCTAATTATTGACCGGCATGAATGGATTAACTGTACCTATCATAGAAATTCTCATAGCTAAACTTAAGTTTTCATAATAATACTTAAGCTAGTTGAGATATGAGATATTAAACAAAAACGTACTAATATATAAGGAAATGTAATTTTATTTATACGAATAGTGATAATATTATGAAGATTTCTTACATCCAAACTATATTATTAATTTGCTAGTAGTAGTAAATTATATTAAATAATTTATCATCAATATATGGTTCAAATTTATGTCTTTCTATTTTTTGCTCATATAAACCCACTAAAATTGTAAAGCAACTGAGTGCATTTTAATAAGATTTTCATTCATGTTTAATAAATAGTAAATTTTCATATAATTTCTGCGATTTGGGGGTAAAATAATAATACTTGTATGAAAATGTAATACTTGTATCAAAACAATACTTGTATAAAAATAGTACTTGTATGGAAAATAATGGCTGTATAAAGAATAATACTTGTATGAAAAATAATACTTTTATGATAATATAACTTATATGAACAATAATATTTATATGAAAATATAATACTTGTATGAAAACAGTTCTTGTATGGAAGATAATAGTTGTATGAAGAATAATACTTGTATGAAAAATAATACTATTATTGTAATATTACTTATATGAAAAATAATATTTATATGAAAATGTAATACTACTTGTATGAAAATTGTACTTGTATGGAAGATAATAGTTGTATAAAGAATAATACTTGTATTAAAATAATACTTTTATGATAATATTACATATATGAAAAATAATATTTATATGAAAATGTAATACTTGTATGAAAAATAATATTTATATGAAAATATAATAGTTGTATGAAGAATAATACTTGTATGTAAAATAATACTATTATTGTAATATTACTTATATGAAAAATAATATTTATATGAAAATGTAATACTACTTGTATGAGAATTGTACTTGTATGGAAGATAATAGTTGTATAAAGAATAATACTTGTATGAAAAATAATACTTGTATGAAAAATAATACTATTATTGCAATATTACTTATATGAAAAATAATATTTATATGAAAATGTAATACTTGTATGAAAAATAATATTTATATGAAAATATAATACTTGTATGAAAATAGTACTTGTATGGAAGATAATAGTTGTATGAAGAATAATACTTGTATGAAAAATAATACTATTATTGTAATATTACTTATATGAAAAATAATATTTATATGAAAATGTAATACTACTTGTATGAGAATTGTACTTGTATGGAAGATAATAGTTGTATAAAGAATAATACTTGTATGAAAAATAATACTTGTATGAAAAATAATACTATTATTGCAATATTACTTATATGAAAAATAATATTTATATGAAAATGTAATACTTGTATGAAAAATAATATTTATATGAAAATATAATACTTGTATGAAAATAGTACTTGTATGGAAGATAATAGTTGTATAAAGAATAATACTTGTATGAAAAATAATACTTGTATGAAAAATAATACTATTATTGCAATATTACTTATATGAAAAATAGTATTTATATGAAAATGTAATACTTGTATGAAAATA
>CAXKVI010000268.1:57500-65855 GCA_964058755.1 Campiglossa producta
GTTGCTTGATAGTGCAGCACTAAGTGGGTGGTAAACTCCATCTAAAACTAAATATAACCATGAGACCGATAGTAAACAAGTACCGTGAGGGAAAGTTGAAAAGAACTCTGAATAGAGAGTTAAATAGTACGTGAAACTGCTTAGAGGTTAAGCCCGATGAACCTGAATATCCATTATGAAAAATTCATCATTATATATGTAATATTAATTTATTAATATTATAATAATAGTGTGCATTTTTTTCATATAAGGACATTGTAATCTATTAACATTAAAACCTATTTATCAAAAGATCATTGGCTTTAAGTTTATTTTAATTAATTTGCTTTATTGCTTATTAACATTAAATAAATGCCTAATGATTTGATAAAGTGTTGATAGATTTATTATATATAATGCTTAAATTCATTTTGAATTTTACAATAATTTTATTATCATTGATTTTAATATTTATTGTATGCATTTATATGATTTACAATGCGAAAGATTCAGGATACCTTCGGGACCCGTCTTGAAACACGGACCAAGGAGTCTAACATATGTGCAAGTCATTGGGTTATATATATAAACCTAATGGCGTAATTAACTTAACTTTATTTAATGGGATTAATTTTTAGTCTATTTTCTTTTAAATAGTCTATTAATTCAATCCCGGGGCGTTCTATATAGTTATGTATAATAATAATTTATTATTATTTATACCTCTAACTGGAGCGTACCTTGAGCATATATGCTGTGACCCGAAAGATGGTGAACTATACTTGATCAGGTTGAAGTCAGGGGAAACCCTGATGGAAGACCGAAACAGTTCTGACGTGCAAATCGATTGTCAGAATTGAGTATAGGGGCGAAAGACCAATCGAACCATCTAGTAGCTGGTTCCCTCCGAAGTTTCCCTCAGGATAGCTGGTGCATTTTAATATTATATTAAATAATCTTATCTGGTAAAGCGAATGATTAGAGGCCTTAGGGTCGAAACGACCTTAACCTATTCTCAAACTTTAAATGGGTAAGAACCTCACCTTTCTTGATATGAAGGTTGAGGTTATGATATAATGTGCCCAGTGGGCCACTTTTGGTAAGCAGAACTGGCGCTGTGGGATGAACCAAACGTAATGTTACGGTGCCTAAATTAACAACTCATGCAGATACCATGAAAGGCGTTGGTTGCTTAAAACAGCAGGACGGTGGACATGGAAGTCGTAATCCGCTAAGGAGTGTGTAACAACTCACCTGCCGAAGCAACTAGCCCTTAAAATGGATGGCGCTTAAGTTGTATACCTATACATTACCGCTAAAGTAGATGATTTATAATACAATTTCGATTGAATTATAAATTTTGAAACTTTAGTGAGTAGGAGGGTACAATGGTGTGCTTAGAAGTGTTTGGCGTAAGCCTGCATGGAGCCGCCATTGGTACAGATCTTGGTGGTAGTAGCAAATAATCGAATGAGACCTTGGAGGACTGAAGTGGAGAAGGGTTTCGTGTGAACAGTGGTTGATCACGAGTTAGTCGGTCCTAAGTTCAAGGCGAAAGCCGAAAATTTTCAAGTTTTAATTACAACATATCATCACAAAAAAAAAAAAAAAATTATACAAATAAATTTAAAAAAAATTTTTTAGAATCAAAAGGAAAAACAATATATTATTTATAAAAGAAACAAACAAAAATTTTTCGAAATTTTTATTTTCTTTATAAAAAAAAAAATTGTTTTTTCAATTCAAAAATTTTTTTATTTGTATTTTTTTTTTAAATTGATTTTTTGAATTTTATTAAACACTTGAATAATTTTGAACGAAAGGGAATACGGTTCCAATTCCGTAACCTGTTGAGTATCCGTTTGTTATTAAAAATGGGCCTTGTGCTCATCCTGGCAACAGGAACGACCATAAAGAAGCCGTCGAGAGATATCGGAAGAGTTTTCTTTTCTGTTTTATAGTCGTACTACCATGGAAGTCTTTCGAAGAGAGATATGGTAGATGGACTAGAAGAGCATGACATTTACTGTTGTGTCGATATTTTCTCCTCGGACCTTGAAAATTTATGGTGGGGTCACGCAAACTTCTCAACAGGCCGTACCGATATCCGCAGCTGGTCTCCAAGGTGAAGAGTCTCTAGTCGATAGAATAATGTAGGTAAGGGAAGTCGGCAAATTAGATCCGTAACTTCGGGATAAGGATTGGCTCTGAAGATTGAGATAGTCGGGCTTGATTGGGAAGCAATACCATGGTTTATGTACTCGTTCTGGGTAAATAGAAAACTTCGGTTTTTGTTCCCCGGATAGTAGTTACGTAGCCAATTGTGGAACTTTCTTGCTAAAATTTTTAAAGTTATATATATTTTTTTAAATGTATATTCTTTTTAAATTATAACGATTATCAATTAACAATCAATTCAGAACTGGCACGGACTTGGGGAATCCGACTGTCTAATTAAAACAAAGCATTGTGATGGCCCTAACGGGTGTTGACACAATGTGATTTCTGCCCAGTGCTCTGAATGTCAAAGTGAAGAAATTCAAGTAAGCGCGGGTAAACGGCGGGAGTAACTATGACTCTCTTAAGGTAGCCAAATGCCTCGTCATCTAATTAGTGACGCGCATGAATGGATTAACGAGATTCCCACTGTCCCTATCTACTCACTCTCAGTGTGGATGCCGAAGCGAACGGTTGTGTTGACGCGGAAATATTGAAAGTTTTATTGCGATAGACAAAGTGGTAGAAGTGTGCGGTAGTGGGAAAATTGTGAAAAACCTTTGTTGGTGTAATTAGTGCATTAATTTAGACAGTTGGAGCACCCACTTTTGAGGTCGGCTGAAAGTCAATCTCCGGCGGAGTCTCAACTTGTCATTTGTGCAAAGTTGTTGGTAATTGACAGTGACAATTTATAAATTTGGAGCACCCACTTTAGAGGTCGACTCAAAGTCAATCTCCGGCGGAGTCCCAGTTTGCCAGTGTGCCAATTTGTTGGTTTGCCTTACCGCGTGGTTTCGACTTAACCTCAAAATCCGCGCTCGTGTAAACAAGTGTGTTTGTGTGCGCGATTCTATCGACTGTGAGCGTGTACCCAGTGGTGAACTTGAGTGTGTCAATACTGATCCCTTTGGATACAGTGTTGGACCACTTGCTCAGTGGGAAATCTTGCAGCTGGTTCTGTGGCGTGACAGTAACCAGTACTCGCAGGGGTACCAGTGACGGTAGTGTTTTTAGTCGGCCAGTTCGGTTCGGCGTCATTTTCGTATCGGCCGACTCATTCCCGATACGGGGAACAGTGTTCCGTCCGTCGGGACGACGGTAGTGGTCTGAGTCAGCTTTTTGCTGACAGTGCGAGTGACGTCACCGCGTCTTAGCTATAGCCGACTGGTTCGTCTTCTGCCGTCGCTGTACGCCCCTTGTGGGAGGTTGCTGCTGCTGTCGCAGTTCCAGTGCCGGATTTGCTATTGGGCGCCGGTTCGCCTTTGGATACAGGCCCGCATTCAAAGCGAAAGGAGGAGTGTCTGGTAGCTGTTTGCACGGGTAAGTGTTTCTTGTGGGAGGGTCGAACCCCCGCGATGGGAAAGGGTAAGCGCACGCGCGCTAGGCGCGAGGCTGACGGTGCAGTTGGTGCTGGTGGGACGAAGTCGGCGTTTGACGATTCGACCTCGGGTGGTGAGTGTGAGGGCCCTTCGTCGTTGCCAAGCTCGCCTCCTAGGCAGCTTACGAAGCTTGGTCCCAAAAGTGCGGGGAAAAAGAAGGAGATAACCCTGGTTGGCGGTACGACGGAGTGCGCGGGTGAGGGCGTGGGTTCGGTAACCCAACCCAAGCACGATTTTGTGCTTAATTGCACGGGTGCGATCCCCAGAAAGGTCGCCACCGAGGAGGAGAAAAGGGTGGAAAGGGTGATGGCCGACATCAAGAAACGTGTTGAAGAAAGGATGGCAGGTGAGTCCAAAGGGACAGGGATGACGGACAAGACGGATAAGTCTGGGGCTGAGTCGGACGTGGGTGACGAGGAGGACCTGACGGAAGCGACCAACGGAGACGACTTGGGAGACGATGCTGACATGGAGGACGAGGACGACGACAAGGTAGGAAAAGGGGAAGTAAATAAGGGATCTAAAGTTGGGGTAAATGGGGGGATGAAAAATGGAGCAAATGGGGGGATAAAGAAAGTTGGCCTCCTGGGGGATGACCCTAATAGGGACAATTCTTATATTGTCCGTATGAAGGGGATCACGGCCAGGTTTAGTAAACTGGTCTTCGACGACAAGGGCGCGAGTCTCCAGTCCGCGAAGCAGCTGATGGAGGTGTCCTCGGATTACGAGACCCTCCTGATGACGGCCATTGCCGAGAATGCTCGTCTTCGTGGACAGGTCGAGGCGCTTTGTAAGCGTGGTGAAGTTTTCTCACGCAGTCGGGGCCTCACAACCCCCGACCGCGTGGCAATGCCAGCGCCGCGCTTGCCAGCGACGGTTGGACCCGCGCCAGTGGCGTTGAAGCCAGCGGTGGAAACTTGGTCGGCGATTATCAGGAGTAATGTTCCTGATATGTCCCCCAAGGAGGTTGAAAGGAAGGTGGAGAAAGAGGTGTTGCCGGCTTTGGGTGTCAGAGTGCACCAACTGAAGCCGATAAAGGCAGGTGGTGTGGTTCTCCGAACTCGTTCGGAGAAAGAGAGGGAGAAAGTGGTGAACCACGAGAAGTTTAAGGAAGTGGGCTTGAAGGCTAGTGTGAATAAGAAGCCGGGAGCCAGGGTCGTTGTGATGGGGGTTGATACGGGGATTTCCCCTGACGAGTTCATGGAGGAACTCCATCGGCTCAACTTCCAGGACATCAGCCCTGGTGGCCTTAAGGAAGGGATGAGGTTGGTCAGTCGCCCCTGGACGGTGGCCCCTGACGGTAGGACGACCGTAGTGCTTGAGGGTTCGGACGAATTAACGTCCGAGCTCTTGCAGAATGGTCGTGTTTACGTCAAGTGGTTCTCCTTCCGGGTGCGACCGTTTGACCTGATCCCTGCCTGCTTCAGGTGCATGGGATTTGATCACCGCGTGGCCGAATGTAGGGCTAAGTCCGATGTCTGTCGGAGGTGCGGGCGAGAAGGGCATACTGCTGCACGCTGCGACAATGATCTTCATTGTCGCAACTGCGCCTTCAAGGGTAGGCCTGCCGGCCACTCAATGGTGTCCGAGGCTTGCCCTCTGTATGCTGCCGTTGTCGCCCGGGCCCTCGCCAGACATTAATGATGGAGGTACGCCTCCACCAATTTAATTGTCAGGGCGGGTACGCGGTGATGTGTGAGTATGGTGCGTGTATGGCTGAAGAGGGTTGTGGCATTGCCCTGCTCCAGGAGCCTTACTGCACCAATGGTGTAGTAAGGGGTCTCCCTGGTGGCTTTAAGGTCTTTGTCGACCTTAAGGGCAATGCCGCGGTCGTTGTGAATGAACCCAGTTTTGAGTGCATGTTGTTGAGTGCGACTGATTTTGGAGTGTGTGTTGGCATCGAGGGTCCTTTTGGTAGAATCCTCGCTGCCAGCATATACTGCAAATTTGGGGAGCCCATGGAGCCCTACATCCAATACCTGGACACGGTGCTACTTCTTGCAAGTAGCACGCCAGTCGTCATTGGATTGGATGCGAATGCCGTCTCCCCTGTGTGGCACAGTAAGTTGTCCAGACATTTGTCTGGATACCCGAGCCACGCACGGGGGGAGGTGCTGGGTGAATGGGTGGTGTCAAAAGGTGTGTATGTGATGAATGAGCCGAGTGAATTTTATACGTTTGATGGGCCCATGGGTAGGAGTGATATTGATGTGACACTTATGAATGAGGCAGCAACTAGAGTGTTTGAATTTCGGTGGAGTGTAAGGGGAGGGACAGGAATAAGCGACCACAATCTGATCGAGATTGTGTTCGCTCCTCGATCCTCCCCAGGTGTGATAGAAAGTGTAAATGAGGAAAAGATATGGTGCGCTGCTGGAGCGAATTGGAAGTTGTACGGGCAGCAAGTGCGGTCAGCGGTGTACTCAATACCGCTGAGCGCATTTGAGGAACTGTCCGTTGACGACCAAATTGCTCGTCTGAATGAATGTATCTGGAGAGTGAATGATAGTATGTTTCATAGGTGGAAGAGAAAACGATATAAGCGCGTCAAGTGGTGGACGCGTGAGCTGACCGAGAAGAGGAGATCCGTCAGGCACGCGAGACATCTGTTTCAGCGTGCAAGGCGGGTCAACTCGGATGACGTATCTCAGCTCAGGAGTCAATCAAAGAGGGAAATGCGTGAATATAAGAGAATGTTGGTGAAAGTTAAAGAGGATGAATGGCGGAGTTTTGTGGCGGATAACCGTAACGACCCCTGGGGTCAGGTCTATAAGATCTGCCGGGGTCGTCGGTTAAACGAGGTGAATTCTCTCCGCGTCGGAGAGACTACTCTCTCGACGTGGAGAGAATGTGCGAATGTTCTGCTAGAGGAGTTCTTTCCTAGGGCGGAGGTGCAGGTTCCCCCAGCACAGGAGGTACCTGTACCCCCACTAGAAGACGAGGAGCTAGGATATGCATTTGGCCTGGTTAGGTCTAAACGGTCTCCAGGTTTAGATGGGTTGAGCGGAGAGATGTGCAAATGCTTGTGGAAGTTCATCCCGGAATATCTGAAGGCCGTTTACAACAAGTGCATATGGGAGGGTTATTTTCCACGCGAGTGGAAAACAGCTAGGGTTGTCGTTCTCCTGAAGTCGCCCGATAAGATCAGGAGTGATCCCAGATCTTATCGGGGCATAAGCCTGCTTCCAGTGCTTGGCAAAGTACTGGAGAGGGTGATGGTGGAACGACTTCAGGAGGTTTCTCGGGGGACGGGGTCGGATAGGCAGTATGGGTTTAAGAAAGGACTCAGTATAGAGGATGCGTGGATGCATGTTCAGGATGTTGTGGGGGGTAGTGTCAATAAATATGTCCTTGGCATATTTATTGACTTTAAGGGGGCGTTTGACTACCTGCGCTGGGATAGGGTCATCGAGCGGTTGGAGGAGCTCCGCTGCCCGGAAATAACCTTGTGGCAGAGTTACTTCTCGGGCAGAAGAGCTTCTATCGTTGGTGTGAATGGAAGTGTGGAAATTGAAGTGGCTCGTGGCTGCCCGCAGGGATCCATCTGTGGTCCATATATATGGAACATGATGATGGACTCCCTGCTTCGGCAGCTCGAGCCACTTTGTAAATTGTGTGCGTATGCGGACGACCTCCTCCTTATGGTGGAAGGCCAGTCAAGAGCAAATGTGGAGCGCCTCAGTGAGTCACTGTGTCAAATAGTGGCTAACTGGGGCGCTCATGTGGGTGTTGACATATCGGTGAGCAAGACCGCGATGATGTTGCTGAAAGGCAACTTGTCGCGGTCTCGCCCACCGGTTGTTCGTATAAATGGGGTCAGCATCAGGTACGCGACGCAAGTCAAATACCTGGGGCTGACTATGGGTGAACGGTTGAATTTTCTTCCACACTTGACGTATCTGCGAGAGAAAATGTTGCGTGTGGTTGGGCAGCTGCGCCGTATCTTAAGGAGTGAATGGGGCCTGAGTCGTGGTGCTGTGCGTGTGGTATATCGTGGCCTCTTCGTGGCTTGTGCTACGTATGGGGCCGCGATATGGTACCGCACGGTCACCACGAACCCGGGCCTCAAGCGTATATTGAGTGTGCAAAGGGTTATTATGTTGGGTAGTGTATCGGTGTGCCGCACCGTCTCCACGGAGGCGATGCAGGTGCTGATGGGTGTTCCTCCTCTCGACCTGGTGGTCATACAGCGTGCTGTTTCCTTCAGGTTGAGAAGGGGGATGGGTGTGCCGTTGCTGCAGAATGGGTGGATCTCCGACGATGATGTGGGGAGGGGCTACTTGGAGAATAAGAGGCGGTTAGAGGTGTGTGTTTTGGAGAAATGGCAGGACCGTTGGAACAATAGTTCCAAAGGAAGGGTGACGTTCGAGTACATCAAAAATGTCTCGTTTGTGGCAGAAAATCCAGACTTCAGGTTCAACCTGAGTCTGGGTTTTCTGCTAACGGGACATGGTCCTCTTAACGAATTTTTGTTTAAGAGGAACCTGAGTGAAAGTAGGGGTTGTATGTGTGGGGCTGAGTGTGAAAACTGGTTGCATGTGTTGTGTGAATGTCCGATGTACTCGGACGTCAGGGATCTTAGTAGTTGGGGTATCAGTGTGTCAGAGAGTGGGGTGGATGTGAGTGAGGCCCTCTCCACTAGTCGGAATGTTGATGGTTTAAATGCGTATGCGAGAATGGTGTTTAGGCGGCGGCAACTTATGTTGCCGGCGTCGGATGCGGAGTAGAGTGGATTTGTGCGTGTGATTGGGGGTTTTCAATCCCACTTTCTTAACAGGCG
>CAXKVI010000269.1:0-30000 GCA_964058755.1 Campiglossa producta
AATGAGTAATTCATTTAAAAAAAAAAAAATCCTGTAAAAAATTACAAAAATTAGAATGGATTTAAAATTGATTTAAACGAAGGGATATTCACAGCTTTGAATGCCGAGAGTCCCTTAGCAATTATTTGTACTGAAAGTTTATTAACTGAATTGACGATCACTTTCAATCACTTTAGGAAGTTTTGATGAGTTCATCAGCTGAGAGAGAAAAGTTTAAATTATCCAATTTAGCTGAAAAATTTGCTTTAAAAAAAGAGAAATTCCA
Source organism: Campiglossa producta (assembly GCA_964058755.1). Lineage (NCBI taxonomy): Eukaryota > Metazoa > Arthropoda > Insecta > Diptera > Tephritidae > Campiglossa > Campiglossa producta. The sequence continues at coordinate 266 of CAXKVI010000269.1, forward strand.
CTGCTTTTTAGCAGATTCATCGAAGAGGGGAAAAACGTAATACAAAAAAAAAAAAAAAATAATTAAAATAAAATAAAATAAAATAAAATAAAATAAAATAAAATAAAATAAAATAAAATAAAATAAAATAAAATAAAATAAAATAAAATAAAATAAAATAAAATAAAATAAAATAAAATAAAATAAAATAAAATAAAATAAAATAAAATAAAATAAAATAAAATAAAATAAAATAAAATAAAATAAAATAAAATAAATTAAAATAAAATAAAATAAAATAAAATAAAATAAAATAAAATAAAATAAAATAAAATAAAATAAAATAAAATAAAATAAAATAAAATAAAATAAAATAAAATAAAATAAAATAAAATAAAATAAAATAAAATAAAATAAAATAAAATAAAATAAAATAAAATAAAATAAAATAAAATAAAATAAAATAAAATAAAATAAAATAAAATAAATTAAAATAAAATAAAATAAAATAAAATAAAATAAATTAAAATAAAATAAAATAAAATAAAATAAAATAAAATAAAATAAAATAAAATTAAATAAAATAAAATAAAATAAAATAAAATAAAATAAAATAAAATAAAATAAAATAAAATAAAATAAAATAAAATAAAATAAAATAAAATAAAATAAAATAAAATAAAATAAAATAAAATAAAATAAAATAAAATAAAATAAAATAAAATAAAATAAAATAAAATAAAATAAAATAAAATAAAATAAAATAAAATAAAATAAAATAAAATAAAATAAAATAAAATAAAATAAAATAAAATAAAATAAAATAAAATAAAATAAAATAAAATAAAATAGAATAAAAAAATATAATAAACGAGAAAAATAAAAAAAATTAATTAATTATTATTAAAAAAATTATAATTAAAAGAAAACAATTAAATAAAATAAAATAATATGGAAACAAATAAAATAAAATATGAAAAAAATATAATTAAAAAAAATAAAACAAAATTAAATAATCGAAAATAAAATAAATAAAAATAAATAAAAACTAAAAATACAATAAAAAAATTAAAGAAAAAAGAAAAATAAAATAAAAAAATAAAATAACATAAAAAATAAAATAAACGAAAAAAACTAAATTAAATAAAAAAATAAATAAATAAATTAAAAAAATAATAATTATTAAAAACAAAATAATAATTAAAAGAAAAATTAAATAAAATAAAATAATATGGAAACAAATAAAATAAAATATGAAAAAAAGAATTAAAAAAAATAAAACAAAATTAAATAATCAAAACTAAAATAAATAAAAAAAATAAAAACAAAATTAAAAAAAAGAATAATCAAAATAGTAAAGTAAAAAAAAAAATAAAAAACAAAAGAATAAATAAATAAAAAATAAAAAAAAAAATTAAAAAAAACATAAACATAACAAAATAAAATAAAATAAGCTAAACAAAATTTATATAACAAAAAATAAAAAAAAAAATAATAAAAAAATAAATAATAAATAAATAAATAAAAATTAAATGAAATATTGTAAACTAATATAAAATAAAATAATATAAAATAAAATATAATGAAATCAAATAAAATAAAATAAAGTAAAAAAAAAAACAAATAAAAAATAAAATAAAAAAATTAAAAAAATAAACATAAAAAAAAATTTAATTAACTAAAATAAAGTAAAACAAAAAAAAAAAAGAAATGTACAAAGTTTATCCAAAATAAAAAAATAATAATAAAAAAAATAAATAAAAAAAGGAAAAAAAATTAAATGAAATATAGTAAACTAAAATAATATAAAGTAAAATAATACAAAATAAAATAAAATAAGATAAAACGTAATAATATACAATAACATAAATAAAATAAAATCAAATAAAATATGAAAATAAAATAGCAAAATAAAAAAAAATTCAATTAAATTATATAAAAACTATATACAAAATATTCCTCCTATCGGCTTAGGCTTTTTAGTGTATCTGAACCTTTTATAAACGAGACGCAAAATTCCATTTTATTTCCAAAACATTTTTTTTATTAAATACTGACTAAAAAATATCTACCAACAAAGTTATTACCTTTTAGTTTTAGTTTTTAGAAATTATTTTGTGATATATTTCTTTATTATTTTTTTTTTTTTTTTGTAGATTTTTTTATTTCCATTTTCCATGTGTTATATGCATATTTTCTGTTTATTTTGTATTTTTCACGTAAAATCCAGCTTTTAATACAAATAGTTGTGTTTGAGCTTTTGTTCACTTTTGCATAGCATAGATATGTCTGCACTTTGTGTTCCATTGAAAAGTTGAATTCGTGTGAAATTGACCGTAGGCGCATCAAAGCGTAATAACAACAACTTTACAACACTCAAGTTCAAAAGCTTTTAACAACATACAGACATGGAAAGGAATTTATTGAACGCTTGTCAATTGGAATTTTTCGTAACTGAGCAGTACAATGCAATGAGTAGATCATGTTGCTAGGTGATGTTGAATTAGTACCTTCGGAGTTGGTGATTGTTTTTTTTTTTTTTTTTTTATAAAATGTGCTTTGTGAGAAGGTGCTACCAGCTCTCGAACTAATTCGAATGACTGCAGGATTGTTTACACGTGTACACAGTTTTATCATCAATCACTCAACGCAGTCATGCATTTGTCTGACCTATCAAATCCTACTCGTAATACAAAAAAAAAAAAACAAAAAAAAAAAAAAAAAAAAATTTAACAAAAAATGTATCGAAAACACGAATGCTCCACAATATCATAAATGCTCACTTACTAAATTGAAAACGAAGTGCATACATACATACCTGGTGCTTATACCAAAATGCTGTATGAAAAAATCAACGAAAGCGTGAAAATGGACGGCACGTTGTAAATATTGTGAAACATACTCACCTTGATTCACAGTGAATATTTGATCAAAAAGTTTCTGTAAATCTTTAGTTTCTAGTGAAAATCGGCTGATTTCTGTCAGAAAATTCACTCTAGACAGGTTCACATGGTTGCCACCTATCTCAAATGTTTTTAATTTTGTAAAAGAAAGGTATTTTCAACCGTATTGCAAATATGACAATTACCAGCAGAGAAACCTCTAGAGTTGCCACCTGACCTCGTTTTGTATATTTGCATATCCGGTACTATCTCGGGAACTGCTTAACCGATTTGTATGAAATTTGGCATATAAATAGTATGATTGATTCTAAGACTATCCACTTGGGTGTTGCCACTTGGAACTGTTTACAGAGTTGCCACCTATCTAAATTTGTTTTTAATTATAGATCAAGATATGCCAATATAGGTATCAAAAGAAAGATATTTTCGGCGACGTACTAACTAAAATATTTTCAAGTAGGGTTGCCGCCCAGGGTTATCATTTTAACTTAATGTGTTTGTATATTTTGGGTTCATTTTGGGATAATTTTGGGGTTATTTTTGGAACATTTTGGTTTCAGCTATGGGTCTTTTTGGGATTATTTTGGAACAATTTTTGGGTCATTTTGGGGTAATTTTTGGATCATTTTAGGGTAATTTTGAGATAATTTTGGGGTAATTTTGATATCTTTTCGGTGTAATTTTATTGTCATTTTGGGATAAATTTTGGATAATTTTGGGGTCATTTTGGGATAGTTTTGAGGTCAATTTACGATCATTTTGGGATCATTTTAGGATCATTTTAGAATCATTTTAGGGTCATTTTGGGATCATTTAGGGTTATTTTTGGGGTAATTTCGGGTTCATTTTAGGGCCATTTTGCGATCATTTTGGGGTAATTTTGCAATTATTTTGGGATCATTTTAGGGCCAATTTGGGATCATTTTTGGAAAACTTTGGGGTCATTTTTGGATAATTTTGAGGTCATTTTACGGTCATTTTGGGATAATTTTGGGGCAATTTTAAGGTCATGCAATGTATGAACGTTCTTCTTGTAGTTTATCTTCGAAAGCGAATGCATATGTTGCGTGAAGTATTCGAAGAAGATTGTTGTTTTGGGAACATGTGGGGACCATTGCGGGATTTTTTCGAGGTCATTTCGTGTCATTTTCGTTACCATTACGAAATGACTTTCGTGCGCATTTCGGAAATTTTTGGAACCATGCCAGAAATTTTGGGAATTTTTTGAAAAATAATTTTGCAATTTTGACACTAGTGTGTTTTTTTTCTTTCTGATTTTTCAAAAAGACGTTTGTTACACCTTTTTTACTTAATCACCCTCACATTATCTTAACGCGCCAATAAGGGCCGATTATCCATCAATTTTAACAACCTTCAAACCATGTAATTATTATGAATGAAAATATCCTCACCTGAGTTGCTGTCATGCACCAATGAGCAATTGACCTTAATGGACTTTACAAACTTTATGCTCATTATGAATACCTCAATAAAGCAAGCAGTTATAAGACAAATTAAATATGTAAGAGTAAAAGTGAGTTGAAGTCGAGGAGAGAGAGAAAGAAAGTGAGCGCCCGTCATTTGTTTTACTTTTTTTGTACTTTTGTCATATTTAACCTCATCATATTTCATCATCATTATAATAATATTAATGTTAATTATGACTTTTTTAATTGCATTGCTTTTAATCATCATTAATATGATTTAAAACATCATTAATAGAAATGGCTGCAGTAGCAGAGCGCATCATTTGTGAGTTCATCAACTGCTAATGAAAAAGTGGAATTTTTTTTCTTCGTCACTTGAGAGAGCAGTAATTTGATCGTTTTTATTTGTAACTGAATGAAAAAATGATGAGCAAAATACTTCACGAAAAGTAATAAAAATGTGCACTTCAGTTTATATACAAGCATTTTTTTTTGTGCTTCTCAAGGTACTCATGGATAAAAAATCGTGCTGCAGCGATTAAGTGCTTTTCAAGTGGAATCGATAACTTACTTAGCGAGCTGAGTACTTGAGACACATTTATTCATTTTATTTTGAAGTTAACTTCTTAGGCGGCGATATGAAGTCTTGATTGAGCATAACATTTGAGAAAATGGCTGATGATGCAACGGAAATTATGCAACGGAAATAGAAATTGTAGCCGACTTTCAGGCGTATGTTGCATACTTGCAAGCATAGGCGATTTTCACCACGATGTCAAATAGGAGGTGGAATTCTAGGATTTAGCTACCATTGCACAAATTGTAATAGTTGTGCCGATCAGAATTCATGGGTGTTGCCACTTATAACGGTTTACAGGGTTGCCACCTATCCGATTTTTTTTTAATATAGAGCTAGATATGTCAATATGGGTATCAAATTTAAGGCATTTTCGGCCATATTACAAATATGACAATTTCACGCAGGGTTGCCACCTAACCACAATTTTTTTTTTCCGTATATCTTGGGAACTGCTGGACCGATTTGGATACAATTTGGAATATAGACAATTTCATTTATTCCAAGATTATATACATGGGTGTTGCCGCTTGTGACGGTTTACAGAGTTGCCACCTATCCCAATTTTTTTTTTAATATAGAGCTAAATAAGTTAATATGGGTATCAAATGAAAGGTATTTTCGGCCGTATTCCGAATATGACAATTTCACGCAGGGTTGCCACCTAACCGCAATTTATTTATTTTTTCGTATATATCTCGGGAACTGGTTGAACGATTTGGATAATATTTGGCATATAGACAATATGATTCATGATAAAATTATAACTTGTACCGAATTTGAAGGAAAACGCACCATGTATACGATATTTTCGAATTGATCGGTTCCCTGGTCCACTTCCCGGTAGTAAGAAATTGTGAATCGTTATTTCTGTGTTTAAGAACAATTTCTGAAAATTGTGAGGCTTTCATGTTTCTGGCACAACAAAAATGACAAAAGATTTAATTTCCACATTCATGTTTCTGGCACAACGAAAATTTTCAAAATATTTCCTTTTTTATTTTTTTCTGTTTTATTGCTCACTTTTCAAGCTTAAAATTTCGTTTGCCATCAACATTTGAACATTTCGAAATAAGTTTTTCAACCGTTTTCGACCTTCTCGAAACCAAGTCTCGAACTAGTAGCGAAAAATTTCCGAAATGATTTAAAAAAAAGGTCAAAAATTATTTGTTATTTTTTGCGTTACTTTTACTGTAAATTTTACTGTTTTTTTTGGGTAATTTTATCTATATTTTTTACGTAGTTTTTACTGTCTTTTTTGTGTAATTTTAACTATATTTTTCGCTTAAGTTTTTTACTATATTTTTTTTACATTTTTTACTTTATTTTTTTTTTCAGCATAACTTGTGTTTTATGTGTATTTTTTGTGTGACTTTTACTGAATTTTTTTGTAATTTTTTCTATATTTTTAATATGAATTTTAAAAATTTTTTTGTGTATATTTTACTATTTTTTTGTATTTTTTACAATATTTTTTTGTGAAATTTTTTACTTTATGTATTTTTTTTATCATAACTTTTACTGAATTTTTTGTGTGAATTTTAGTGTTTTTTTTTTTATTAATTTTTATTATAATTTTTGTGTAATTTTTAATTTTTGCTATATTTTTAATGTAAATTTTTCTATTTTTTGTGCAGTTTTCACTATATTTTTCCCGTATTTTTTACTGTATTTTTTGCTTAATGTTTATTATGTTTTTTGATAATGTATCTGGTTTCTGATAATAGTAGAGGCTAATGAATAATACATACTAGCTCTTTATATTTTTCGTGTATTTTTACTCTATTTTTTTTCTTAATTTCTACTAAATTTTTTCTTTAATTTTTACTTTAATTTTTGCGTAATTTTAATTATAATTTTCGTGTAATTTTTGCTATATTTTTAATGTAAATTTTACTCAATTTTTTGTATATATATTTTTCGTTTATTTTTACTGTATTTTTTTCTTAATTTTTTCCTATAATTTTTCTGTAAATTTTATTTTTTTTCGCCTGACTTTTACTATTTTTGTTGCGTAGTTTTCACTATATTTTTCCCGTATTTTTACTGTATTTTTTTCTTAATTTATACTATACTTTTTGATAATGTGTCTGGTTTCTGATAATACTAGAGGCAAATCAATACCATACTACCTTTTTATATTTTTCGTGTATTTTTACTGTATTTTTTGTGTAATTTTTACTTAATTTTTTTGGTATAACTTCTACTGAATTTTTTATTTAATTTTTACTGTAATTTTTGCGTAATTTTAATTATAATTTTCGTGTAATTTTTGCTATATTTTTAATGTAAATTTTACTAAATTTTTTGTATATATATTTTTCGTTTATTTTTACTGTATTTTTTTCTTAATTTTTTCCTATAATTTTTCTGTAAATTTTATTTTTTTTCGCCTGACTTTTACTATTTTTGTTGCGTAGTTTTCACTATATTTTTCCCGTATTTTTACTGTATTTTTTTCTTAATTTATACTATACTTTTTGATAATGTGTCTGGTTTCTGATAATACTAGAGGCAAATCAATATTTTAACTGTATTTTAACTGTATTTTTTGTGTAATTTTTACTTAATTTTTTTGGCATAACTTCTACTGAATTTTTTATTTAATTTTTACTGTAATTTTTGCGTAATTTTAATTATAATTTTCGTGTAATTTTTGCTATATTTTTAATGTAAATTTTACTAAATTTTTTGTATATATATTTTTTTTGTGTATTTTTACTGTATTTTTTTCTTAATTTTTACTATCTTTTTTGTGTAATTTTTAATACAATTTTTGTGTAAATTAAATTTTTTTTTTTTTCGCCTGACTTTTACAATTTTTGTTGCGTAGTTTTCAGTATATTTTTCCCGTATTTTCACTGTATTTTTTTCTTAATTTCTACTATATTTTTTGATAATGTGTCTGGTTTCTGACAATACTAGAGGCAAATACCATACCATACTAGCTCAGCTTTGACTAATATTTCTTGTAACCTCAGTTATATATATTTGTAAACAACATATTAACATATTCATAGCCACATAAGCATGCCTATGAATGTATATGTATATCAGCATGCAAAAATATAGGAATATAGTAAAAATGTAATGCCATCATAAGCCCTTTGAGCATTCACTTGCGTGCGTTAGAGCAAACCTATTCAAATACATGCTTGAGTGTCTGCGTGCTTGTAAATTTTTGTTGTTGTATGATCATATTGCAGCATTACTGCTGCATGTACACTGCAACAAGAACAGCTTGCAACAAATTGCTATATTATTACACCACAAAATGGGGTTCAATAAATATTATGTTAAACGTCCATTTATCCCAAAGGATGGTTGCTGCTTGCTTTATTATTCAGTAGCTTAGTATAGGGTAACTAAGTATGTACGAGTATTTGCTGTGACCTGAAATAAAGTACTCACTTTGGGGAATATTTAAAATGGGTTGAAAAATCAGATGAAAGCAAAAACTGTGCAAAAGTAGAGTGAAATGCAAAGGGCCGTTAGCTGATTTTGGGTAGTTGCAGCAATTTTTTTTTTTTTGGTACTTACTAACAACTAGTAGGCAGTTTTTGCCTACTATTTCTAACCGGCAGCTTTGGTAGAATGAAGCATGTAATGGATATTTATTATATTTTATTAACATTTCGTTTATGCACTTTTGAGTATTTTCGGTTGTGATAAAATGTGTATTAGCATATTTTGGCTGGAAACTAGCAAATATTTTATGTACACTTATGCTTTGGTTGGTTTACATTTTTTGTGTGGATTAGACAAGGAATTACAGTAATAATTTCTATACATCCTTTTAAGTCTGTTTAATCCCCTGTAGAATGTAGATTGTTGTTAGATAGTCGAGGGAAATTGCTTTAGGTAGTCCAAAATTTGCTACTTACAATTGAGTGAATGCTGATGAGAGTACAAATTAAAGCGCTTAAATGTTTGACCAACAATAATAGCCAAAGTCGAGTTGAGACGTTCATCATGAAGTTTTGTCTATTAACGACCTATCCTAAAATAAGCTAGCAAAATAATAATGATGATGAAAATAAAATAAGCTTAAATAAAATAAAATAAAATAAAATGAAATAAAATAACATAAAATGAAATAAAATAAAATAAAATAAAAATAAATGAACTACTTTCTCAACTTAAATAAATGATTATTTTATTTTATTTTATTTTAGCTTATTTTATTTTCTTTTATTTTTTTATTTTATTTTATTTGATTTAATTTAATTTAGTTTAATTTATTTTAATTTAATTTTATTTTATTTTATTTTATTTTATTTTATTTTATTTTATTTTATTTTATTTTATTTTATTTTATTTTATTTTATTTTATTTTATTTTATTTTATTTTATTTTATTTTATTTTATTTTATTTTATTTTATTTTATTTTATTTTATTTTATTTTATTTTATTTTATTTTATTTTATTTTATTTTATTTTTTTTTTTAATTTTATTTTATTTTATTTTTTTTTATTTTATTTTATTTTATTTTATTTTATTTTATTTTATTTTATTTTATTTTATTTTATTTTATTTAATTTTATTTTATTTTATTTTATTTTATTTTATTTTATTTTATTTTATTTTATTTTATTTTATTTTATTTTATTTTATTTTATTTTATTTTATTTTATTTTTTTATTCAATTTTATTTTATTTACTTTAATTTACATTTAAACTTTTTACCAAATTTGCACGCCTTCTGGCTCTTATTGCTACACAAACTATTCAAAAGTTGGAAATTTTCCTATATAGGGATATCATGCACTTACAACTTTCAGCAAAAGTATCATAACCACTCAATTTCCTCGCTTTGATACTTTTATTCATTTCCTGTCGCTTAATGTAGTTATTGCCTCTACTGAACTATTTAAATGTATCCTGCTGCGTGCTTTCTTAAATCTACCAAAAATCTCTTTAGTCTTGTTTGTTGTTGTTTTACTAAGGATTTTCTCTACTTGTTTGCACGTGCGCATTTTCACATGTGACAACATTCCTTGGTGTAATAAAAGATATTCATATTCATAATAAAGCAATAACAAGTCGGGTCGAACCGGCAGCTAGATGAACATTATGATGTCTTGCTGATAGTTTGCTTCGGTGGCACGTTTGCTTGGAAAAGCGATAAATTTCACTAATACCAGCAGACGTAAACTTGCAACTACTGTGAAATTTGCATAAAAGTCTTTGCCAGAGCTGGCATGCACGAGTTGCATAATGCGGTTACACACTGGGGACTAAAGGATTGCAATGCTGTCGTTGAGGTGGGATGTGATGGTGTGTGGAACTTTATTTTATTTTATGAGTGTATGTGTGGGGTTTTTTAAGTTTTAGTATGAAACGATGCGTAACAGGAAGCATAGCAAAAGTTCGGAAATTTAGATTTCTAGCTTAATTTGTTTGGTTTCAGTTAAAGAAAAATAAATGCAAGGGATCTTGGGTCATTCTAGATATTTTCGTACAAAATCCTTTTTTTGCCTTTAAATCGTACGAAGTAATTTTTTCCAAATCCATCACTTGGTAAACCAAAAAGGAACCTTTAAGGATGAACAAGTCGGTAAGCTAAGGACCTATGTGAATACGACCTCAGAGGTAAAAAGGAAGTTCGAAGTATAAATTTGTAGAGCTTCTTAAGACAAAATTTTTGACATATCACTTTTCAAAATCGGACGTCAAATGAAAAAGTTAGAAACTAAAAGCCAATTGGGCAGTACGTTTAGGGACTGGTTTCAAACCCTCTCAACATAAGCTACAAATTTAGGGGCGGTCTTCTGCTACTTTTTCAAAATCTCTGCAAGTCTGCATTGTAGAGTATCGAAAATTTATAAAAAGAAAAAAGATCAAAGGAAAGAAGGGATGACATTTTTCGTACCTACTGGATATCTCTGGAAGTGTTCATAGTAGGATAATGAAATGGCTAAGATAAAATGAAAAAGGGCAAGAAAGGAAAAAGGGGAAGAAAGGAAAAAAGGGGAAGAAAGGAGAAAAGGATAAGAGAGGAAAAATGGGAAGAAAGGAAAAAAGGGTAAGAAAGGTAAAAGGAGAAGAAAGGAAAAACGGGGAAGAAAGGAGAAAGGGATAAGAGAGGAAAAAAGGGGAAGAAAGGAAAAAAGGGTAAGAAAAGTAAAAGGAGAAGAAGAGAAAAAAGGGGAAGAAAGGGTAAGAAAAGTAAAAGGAGAAGAAAGGAAAAAAGGGGAAGAAAGGAGAAAGGGATAAGAGAGGAAAAAAGGGGAAGAAAGGAAAAAGCGAAGAAAGGAGAAACGGTAAAAGGAGAAGAAAGGAAAAGGGGGAAGACAGACAGATAGAGACTAGAAAAATGAAATGATACTCGAAATCGATAGCAATAAGCTAGGAGATATCACAGACAAAATTTAGTTCCAATTGAAAGATCTAAAGCGTGGTGCAAAGGAGTTTTTGGTTCAGACTACCCCCTGCGATACGCCTTAAATATTTCCAATCGAAACCAAATTTTGTAAGTGGTAAAATTGTATCCCTAATATATGCATATATCCCAAGAAGTATCAATGTTAGAATAGTGTTGGGAAAAAATATTGTAACATGGATAGAGATACGGGCAGGGACAGAGGAGGAATAGAATAGGAAAAGGAAAAATACTGCATACAAGTTAAAGGTCGGAGAAAGAGAAAGATGGAGAACAGAAAACGAAAGAATGGATAAGCAGGAAAAGAAAAAATCAACTTTTTCAGATGTAGGAGACGGAATTTTTCACAATGGGTATATATATCACGTTTAGATATACTGTATGCTCTGACACTTTGGGGCCGTTTGTAAAAAAAACCCATAAGTAATCGATTTCAATTGAATTTACGTTGCCCATTGAAATTGAGTAAGAAAACACAATAAAAAAGCAATTGAAGCTAGTAAATATCTGCAGCTTTTTCGTGCCCAAACAACAGATCGGCTTCTCAAATAAAGCACAATCGTGCTGTCTATCTACCTGGAAGCTCCTTGCTTTTTTTTGCTTATCTAAGCAGGAACTAAACTAAAATGAAATGCTTCTACTTGTATTACTAGTTGGCGTCAAGGCTGATATAGCGGGTCGATTTTCTGGTCGATTTTTTGTCGTTCCACTGTGTATATATGTATGTAGCAATTTGACCGATTCACGCCTTGTACTTGAAAGTTGAATGAAAAATCAACTAGAAAATCGATCAGAAAATCAACTAGAAAATCGATCAGAAAATCGACTAGAAAATCGACGCGTGTAAATAAGTCTTTAGAGAAATTAACAGACCTTGCTTCTCCTTTGAGATATCTGATGTCTTTTAGAACTAATAAGTCCCATTTAGGCCGAACTCCAACTTCTATAGACTCCCAATTTTACCCCCTTATTCATAAAAAATATAAAAGGTTTATTGATCTTTTATAATTCAAAATTTGTATGAAAATGTCATTTTAAAAAGCTTTATAAACCTATTTTATTTTTTATGAATATGGGGGTTAGTCTTTAATTCAGAAATACGCTCTTGTTTATTCTCGAGTTAAATGTAAGCTTTGTGCTTTAATTCAACTCATTACCCTTTTTGTTCTTCCATACCTTTGACAGCAAGCAATTTATTGTAGCAGTGAAAGAAAGCAGCTCACGGCATACTAATTTATATTCCCTAAGAGCTAAAATCAATACCAGCAACAAATCCTTTCTCAATCGTTCCTTACCTCTCCCATTATATTAGCTGAAATTCAACCCATTGATGTAGTTCACATACTTTGAGTTTCCTCTTCTTTCAAAAGGCATCCTAAACTTTTCACACTCTCCCCGCAGCAACGAAGAGATAATAACAAACAACCGAATGAAATTAAATTAACCACGAAAATTCCTAGATTGATTGTGCATTGAAATTTTGCACGCAATATTTGTTCTTGTTGCATGCTAAAATGGTTTCTAAATTGTAGGTAGCTTGGTGGGGTTACTGAGTTACTTACGCGCCAATTGAGTTTCGGGCGCCGTGTATCTGCTGACGAAGTGGTTTAAACTGTTTGCTATCTGCTCGAGGCGTTGAGTTGAATTTGTTGCTTTTTACCGCAACAACATTTGTATATTTCACATTCTGTGGTTGTTTGTCAGTTCATTATCCTTTTGCTGGTTTTTGCGGTGGGCTATTGTTTGTTTTGGTTTTTGATTGTAGAATATTGTGTACATATTAGATACTTGTACTAAATGTGTATTAGACTGTGTACAAAAATTTAATAAGTTTTTTGATTAATAAAATAAAATAAAATAAAATAAAATAAAATAAAATAAAATAAAATAAAATAAAATAAAATAAAATAAAATAAAATAAAATAAAATAAAATAAAATAAAATAAAATAAAATAAAATAAAATAAAATAAAATAAAATAAAATAAAATAAAATAAAATAAAATAAAATAAAATAAAATAAAATAAAATAAAATAAAATAAAATAAAATAACATAAAATAAAATAAAATAAAATTAAATAAAATAAAATAAAATAAAATAAAATAAAATAAAATAAAATAAAATAAAATAAAATAAAATAATAAAATAAAATAAAATAAAATAAAATAAAATAAAATAAAATAAAATAAAATAAAATAAAATAAAATAAAATAAAATAAAATAAAATAAAATAAAATAAAATAAAATAAAATAAAATAAAATAAAATAAAATAAAATAAAATAAAATAAAATAAAATAAAATAAAATAAAATAAAATAAAATAAAATAAAATAAAATAAAATAAAATAAAATAAAATAAAATAAAATAAAATAAAATAACATAAAATAACATAAAATAAAATAAATTAAAATAAAATAAAATAAAATAAAATAAAATAAAATAAAATAAAATAAAATAAAATAAAATAAAATAATAAAATAAAATAAAATAAAATAAAATAAAATAAAATAAAATAAAAAAATAATAAAATAAAATAAAATAAAATAAAATAAAATAAAATAAAATAAAATAAAATAAAATAAAATAAAATAAAATAAAATAAAATAAAATAATATAAATTAAAATAATATAAATTAAAATAAAATAAAATAACATAAAATAAAATAAAATAAACTAAAATAAAATAAAATAAACTAAAGTAAAATAAAATAAACTAAACTAAAATAAAATAAAATAAAATAAAATAAAATAAAATAAAATAAAATAAAATAAAATAAAATAAAATAAAATAAAATAAAATAAAATAAAATAATGATGAAATGAAATGAAAATAAAAATAATAAACATAAAATAAAACAAAAAAAATAAAATAAAATAAAATAAAATAATGGTTAAATGAAATGAAGTAAATTAAAAGAAAATAAAAATAATAAACATAAAAAAATTAAAAACAAAAGCAATTAAATAAAAAAAATAAAAAAATTTTACGAAATAAAAGAAACATTTTAAAAAAAAATGTATCTTTCATTAAAGGAAATTGTTTGCTTAGTTGATGATGGTTTTTGTTGTCGATTTCAAAACCACTTCTTCTTCTGTTAGTTATCCACTTACATTTTGTTAACAAAATTTGTGGTCACGGACATTCGTTTGTCAAATTTCTAACATTTCAAGCATATTTTTGTTACAAATTAGAGAGGGAAATACAATGCTCTACAGTCCACGCCTGCAGTCATGTTAGAGTATACAGCTCCCCAACGCTATAATCAATAACGTTAGGTTGAGATATTCTTTCACTCAACTCAAATATTTATAAATGACCTAGAGGAAAGTAATGCAGTCTAAAGTGCATACATACATAACAGCATATTTATATGTACATATGTATATGTATATATCTGCGTTTGTGTGTAAAAAAGTATGTGCGCTATTTTGCATTTAAAAATCTATTTCAATGTTTTATTTAAGCTTTTCTTTGTAACTTTTTGTTTTTTCATCATTTATCTCAACCATATTCAATTCATTGAAGCATTTTATTAAATCAGCACAGATTTGGTTAGCACTGCTTGAATTACTTTCGTCTACTTCTCAAACTTCTTCGGTCTTCATTTATTTCGATTCTTTTCAGTATGTTTTCAAACCAAATTGCCAATAATTTTGTTACAAATGCCAGCTACAAATTGCAGTCAGCTTTGGTTTTTGAGAAGACCGCAAAATATTTACTCTATAGAATATGGTACAATTGTATCTACCAGATACAGAAATATATTTTTTGTTTTTGTTGCATTAAACTGAGTTTAATATGTTTTTTATTTCTTTTTCTTGCAGGTGAGTCGTGAATTAATTGCCAATTCTTGGACAGCTATGAATTTTTGGCTATCAGCAATTTGTGTTGCAATAAAATTTTGTATTTGCATGGAAATGCATATTTCAGTTATGACCGCAGTAAGTATGCAAATTTTAGTAGTTTTGCAAGTTTTACTTTTCATTGGTGTAATTATACTGGTTGTTAAAATGATATTGTACAGTTGTTTCATAGTCGGTAGGGTGCGTTGTAGTTACGAGTTTTTAGTGGGAGCATATTTTTGTTTAACTAGCTAAGTAGACATTTTAAAGCGAAGCACAGTGGTTCAGCCGCGGAAAAAAATTAATTTTTATAAAAAACTAATTTGCGTTGCCAAATTGACCCCAAAATCAACCCCAAGAGGATTCCAAAATTACCCCAAAATTATCCCAGTATGAACCAAAAATACCCCTAAATTGACCCCAAAGTTATCGCAAATTGACCCCAAAATCACCAACAAGATGATTCTGAACCCATAACCATCCCAATATAAATCCAACACGACCCCAAACTGATCCCTCAAAATTACCCCAATATGACCCCTTTGCCTTTTCTTTCTTTCCCTTTTCTACTTCTCTCTTCCTTTCCTTTCCTTTCCTTTCCTTTCCTTTCCTTTCCTTTTCTTTCCTTTCCTTTCCTTTCCTTTTCTTTCCTTTCCTTTCATATCCTCTGTTTTCCTCTCTTTCCCTCTCCTTTCCTTTGCCTTCCTTTCCTTTCCTTTCCTTTCCTTTCCTTTCCTTTCCTTTCCTTTCCTTTCCTTTCCTTTCCTTTCCTTTCCTTTCCTTTCCTTTCCTTTCCTTTCCTTTCCTTTCCTTTCCTTTCCTTCCTTTCCTTTCCTTTAATTTTCATTTCTTTCCATTCCTTTCCCTACATTTCATTTCCAACCCTGTTTCCATCCCTGTCTATTCCCCTCCTTGCCTTTCCTTTTTCTTCCTCTCTTTTCCTTTCTATACTCACGACATACACCTCTGTTACACTTACATCCTACATCCCAAAAAATCGCAAATTGACCCCAAAATTACCCCAATATGATTTCAAAATGACCCCAATATGACCCCCGAAATGATATCAAAATTACCCTTTTACTTTCCTTTTACTTTCCTTTCTTTCCCTTTTCTACTTTTCTCTTCCTTTCTTTTTCATGCCCTTCCTTTCCCTAACTTTTCTTTCCTTCCCTTGCCTTTCCTTTCCTCTTCTTTCCTTTCATTTCCTTCCCTTTCTTTTCTTTCCCTTTCCTTTCCTTTAATTTTCATTCATTTCCTTTAATTTTCATTTCTTTCCATCTCTTTCATTCTCTTCAACTTCCTTTTCTTCCCTCTTTTTTCAACCCGTTACTTTCTTTTTGTTACCTTTCCTTTCCATTCCATCACTGCCTATTCCCCTCCTTTCCTTTCCTTTTTCTATCTCTCTTTTCCTTTCTGTACTCACGACATACACCTCTGTTACATCCTACATTTACAAGAACAAAATACGTGGAATGTAACTTTTTCTGGATAGACACCCGCGCAAAGATCTTTACACATCAAAAACTGTGTGTGCTACATTCTGCTACAACTTCTAACCATAATAGAATGAGCAATTGGAATATTTTCCATCGATTCAAAAGTAAAAAGTCTGCCCATATTTGCTCGCTTGATTTAATGACGAAAAGTTACTTAAAATTTTCATAAAAGTGACATGACGTATACGTAATATTTTTTTGTTAATGAATGTGCAGATATAGAGGTAAAAATCATTTCTCGTACTTACTGTGTCGTTGGCTTTTCTAACAAATGAATGTGTATAAGATTAAAATTGTAGGTAAGTAGCCTTAAATTTCAACGACTATCAGAGTTCTTCCAATTGGGTATGTTTGAGGTAAAGTTAGAGTAAATATGGCATTCTTCCGCATAGGGATTATTTCGCTTTATTCTAAAAGTTTACTTAGTCCCTGAAAATAGACAAATACATCCATATGTACAAAGAAAAATATTTATAGTATACAAGTACCTGCAAAGTTTGCTTTCCCTTGCTTTAGGCTCATTTAAGATTAGGTTTTTTTCCTATTAACTCTTCACCTTTCAGAAACTGCAATTTGACGTGCGCATCTTTACATGCCTTAAGCGATAGATTTTAATTAAAACCAACTCATTAGTGGTTTGAAAGGCCTAACGATAAATGCCTTGACCATCAAAACAAGATGGAAAATAATCTGAAAGTAATAAAGAAAATATTTGTAGAATGAGTATTTATGAAAGAGAGCCAAACAAAATTTGAACATAAGTATTAAGTATTAGAAATGGTTTCTAAAGAGTCAAAGGCAAAGATTATTCATTATTTTAAGCAAAATATTTCTTGTAAAATAATTGCAACTAAATACCTGAGGAAAAATAATTTTTTCAACCCAACGAAACCAAAACGCATATTGCGTTGTCAGCTGAGTATGTAAACAGTTATAACGCTAACCACAACAAAACCGCAGGCATTTTTGTTTTTCCAAAGCTTGATAGCAATAAAGTAAGGAGCAAAAGGCGTGGGTACTTTTGGTAACAGGTGAAAAGCTTACGGTAAAAGCAATGAAAAGAACACCGATCGAGTGGGGCTACAGAAGATAAATTGAGGAAGATGTGAATTTACTCGTTAAACATACCGCGCACGAAATGCGTAAAAGTGATCAGCACGGAAATTAAAACGATATAAATTAGAATTTAAAATGTATGTATTTTGTTAAGTTGTTATTTTAATTAACTTTGTTTTATGTAACTATACTTTTTTCTTATTTAATTTAATTTAATTTAATTTTATTTTATTTAATTTTATTTTATTTTATTTTATTTTATTTTATTTTATTTTATTTTATTTTATTTTATTTTATTTTATTTTATTTTATTTTATTTTATTTTATTTTATTTTATTTTATTTTACTTTATTTTATTTTATTTTATTTTATTTAATTTTATTTTATTTTATTTTATTTTATTTTATTTTATTTTATTTTATTTAATTTAATTTAATTTTATTTTATTTTATTTTATTTTATTTTACTTTATTTTATTTTATTTTATTTTATTTAATTTTATTTTACTTTATTTTATTTTATTTTATTTTATTTTATTTTATTTTATTTTATTTTATTTTATTTTATTTTATTTTATTTTATTTTATTTTATTTTATTTTATTTTATTTTATTTTATTTATTTTATTTTATTTTATTTTATTTTATTTTATTTTATTTTATTTTATTTTATTTTATTTTATTTTATTTTATTTAATTTAATTTTATTTTATTTTATTTTATTTTATTTTATTTTATTTAATTTTATTTTATTTTATTTTATTTTATTTTATTTTATTTTACTTTATTTTATTTTATTTTATTTTATTTAATTTTATTTTATTTTATTTTACTTTATTTTATTTTATTTTACTTTATTTTATTTTATTTTATTTTATTTTATTTTACTTTATTTTATTTTATTTTATTTTATTTTATTTTATTTAATTTTATTTTATTTTATTTTATTGTATTTTACTTTATTTTATTTTATTTTATTTTATTTTATTTTATTTTATTTTATTTTATTTTATTTTATTTTATTTTATTTTATTTTATTTTATTTTATTTTATTTTATTTTATTTTATTTTATTTTATTTTATTTTATTTTATTTTATTTTATTTTATTTTATTTTATTTATTTTATTTTATTTTATTTTATTTTATTTTATTTTATTTTATTTTATTTAATTTTATTTTATTTTATTTTATTTTATTTTATTTTATTTTATTTAATTTTATTTTATTTTATTTTATTTTATTTTATTTTATTTTACTTTATTTTATTTTATTTTATTTTATTTAATTTTATTTTATTTTATTTTACTTTATTTTATTTTATTTTATTTTATTTTATTTTATTTTACTTTATTTTATTTTATTTTATTTTATTTTATTTTATTTTATTTTATTTTATTTTATTTTATTTTATTTTACTTTATTTTATTTTATTTTATTTTATTTTATTTTATTT
The DNA here is from genome assembly GCA_964058755.1 of Campiglossa producta. Lineage (NCBI taxonomy): Eukaryota > Metazoa > Arthropoda > Insecta > Diptera > Tephritidae > Campiglossa > Campiglossa producta. Next base: position 19,387 of record CAXKVI010000269.1, read on the forward strand.
TATTTTATTTTATTTTATTTTATTTTATTTTATTTTACTTTATTTTATTTTATTTTATTTTATTTTATTTTATTTTATTTTATTTTATTTTATTTCTCTACGAGGCCAAACATTATTTAAAAACCTCTTTTTATTGCCGCAAGCATCACAACACAAATTGCCATCATCAACAGCGTTGCCACTAAACGTTAAATTATACAAGCAAAATATTGTTGTTTTCATATAAGCCAAGAGAGTTTGTCTGCTTCTCTGTGTTTGTTTGCGTTTTTCAAGCGAACATTTTGAAAAGAGATGCACTGCGAAAGCGAATGAATGCCCGCCGGACTATAGCATAGTAAAATTTTGTTTTCACAGCAGACACTGTTGTTGCTTTTGTGTCAATGAAAACATAGAGAATACGAGTATGCTAACGGCCACTACAAACAACTAAGCAATGCACCTACGCTGCTCACTCGTCGCTCGCTCTTCTCCGCTGGCGGCTTTGTCATAACAACTCGTTAAATTGCCGTTAAATAAATAACAAATGTTGGTAGGCGCATAGTAAGCAAGAACAACTTGAACACATAGCTATAATAGAGAGCTTTGTTTGTTAATCGAGATGGGTACATAGGTAGGTGGGGAGATGGTACAAAACCAAACAAGGAAATAAAGAAATGTTGTGGCTTCGGCAGAAGGTTGTCTATTTAACTAGTGAGTTTAGCTACAAAGTCGTTGGTTGCTGTCACAACATCTGCCACCCGAATAGGTCAACAATGCCAACGGCAATGGCAGCTGCGTATAACCGCAAAGGTAACCGCAGTTTGTTGAGTATACTTTTAGGCGCAAAGTAACTCCTACTAGCCAAAGTGGTAAATGTAGGCAGATAACTACGTGGCTTTATTGAACATGATATGAAAAAGAATATAATGATTTTATGTCTCTTCCAATCGTGAGTAAATTAATGTATGTAACTAAAACCGGCTCCCTAAAATATTTCTGAAATAGTAGAAAATCTAGAGAAATGGAATATTTAGCCGTCTTTTCATCAGATTCATATCACACTCATAACAATTTTCACAACAGTGTAATCAAATTTTTGTGGCAAAGTCTTCGAAACCCCAGTAGATAATAAAGCCAAAGGAAACACGAAAAGGAAAGTGAATTCCTTTGCACAAAACATGAAAATTCCATTTCCGGAGTAAAGTAGTGAAAGTTTTTGGCAAAATGAGATTTTCCAAATTGTGTCAGTCAAATTCCTTAACCAGACTGAAATTCTTAAGCGAAAGCGAAAGTCAGTAGGAAGAGGAGATTTTTTATTTAGTTGCGTTGCAGCTACCCTATTTATTATATAACTCAAGAAATTCAACGGAATATCAAATATTTTGAAATAGGATGATATTAAACTCACCCGGGACACGACTAACCCACGGGTATGCCCATGTACTCGCGCCCGAAAATGCGATTTCGTGCCGGAAATTTGAGGGAGGAAAGGAAAGAAAGAAAAGGAATGAAAGGAAAGGAATGGAAAGGAAAGGAAAGGAAAGGAAAGCAAAGCAAAGGAAAGGAAAGGAAAGGAAAGGAAAGGAAAGGAAAGGAAAGGAAAGGAAAGGAAAGGAAGGGAAAGGAAAGGAAAGGAAAGGAAAGGAAAGGAAAGGAAAGGAAAGGAAAGGAAAGGAAAGGAAAGGAAAGGAAAGGAAAGGAAAGGAAAGTAAAGGAAAGAAAAGGAAAGGAAAAGAAAGGAAAGGAAAGGAAAGCAAAGGAAAGGAAAGGAAAGGAAAGGAAAGGAAAGGAAAGGAAAGGAAAGGAAAGGAAAGGAAAGGAAAATGAAGGAAAGAAAGTAAAGGAAAGGCAAGGAAAGGAAAGAAAAGTTAGGAAAAGGAAAGGAAAGGAAGAAAAGTTGGGGAAAGAAAAGGAATGGAAAAGAAAGAAAAATAAAAGTAGAAAGGGAAAGAAAGGAAAGTAGAAGGAAAGGAAAGGGGTAATTTTGGGATCATTTCGTGGGTCATATTGGGATCAATTTGCGATCTGTTGGGGTCATATTATAATCGTTTTGATGGCTTTACAAAGCCAGAAAAAATAACAAAATTTGTGTTGTTGTTTTGAAGGTAATTCGAGGAAAAAGCAGCATTATTTTCGCATTTTCTAGGAAGGAAATACGCCTAAAAAATAATTTAATTAAAATTATTAATTTTTCTTCTTAACCATACTTGCACCTAATTATTCTAGGATATTTTCAAACATTGTTGAACTTAAAGTTTGTTCTAATGTCCCTTTATTTTTTTATTTTATTTTTTTTTTTCACGCTCCCTTGAGCAAACGACTTTCGCTATGGCATTTTGTAGTAATAAACAGAAAAAAAAACAGCAAAACAAAAATCTGTGTCAAAATGTCAACTTCATGTGCTTAACAAGTTAACATTGCTAACCCCGGCAAGCTTTTTACTCAAAAAAAAAAAAAAACAAAACCAAACAAAATGTTTACGTCATTCCGTCTATTGTTGTTCACTGACCTTCAGTTCTACTCCAACGACCCGAATACACTTCAAAAACTTTGATACTTACAGGACTTTTGTATTTTACTATTCGTACTTCACCGCTTTTAGTTTGTTTTATGGATATTTTAATGCATTACGTTTACGACTCTGTTTTATTGTGCAAAAATTTTTGCCAAAGCACTTTCGGAAACGACACAACGAAGACAGCATGCAGACACACTCTGAGCGGCACAATGACAGGGGCAGCAGCGACGGCTATGCCGCTGTGCAGTGAAAGTCAAAAGTGTCAACGATCGTGGTATGCGGCGTGCAATTTGTTGAGCATAAAGTTAAGTACGGCGCTGTGTAGTGTCAACTTGTTGTTGTTAGTTTTTATTGCTTATTTGTTGTTATTGTTATGTTTTTACTTCTCCTTCACATTAAACAATGCACGAAAGTTTCAAGTATGAAGCGTCAGTCTTGTGTAAAGCCAGCAAGCCAAAATCACGCAACCAGCTGGAAATTTTATGAAAACTAGAATCGGAATCAGTATTAAAAGGCCCGTTGTAATACCACTAACACTAGGAAAGCCAGTTCCGGGACCTCGCCATATTCAAAATCCCTGTCTTCACATAGCAGAATACCGGGACTGATGCTCCTAAAGCGAACCGTTACTCCTCCTCGAACCATTTAGTTGACTTGATGAAGGCCATCAAGTCCTTTATATTTAGCTCCGTGACCTGGTGTAGGCTAACTAGAAAGGGAATTCTCAAAAAGCGCATTCTCGCGCCACCTAAAGCCGGGCGGTTGCAGATAAGGTGCTCCACCGTTTCCTCCTCCACATCATTTCTGCAACTCCTACATCATCGTCGGTAGGGCACACCTAGCCTTTCTGAGTGCCTACCAAAAAGGCAGTGTCCGGTTAGTACCCCTATTAATATGGAGATTTCACTTCTCCTTAGGGTATAAATGTGTCTTGATTTACAGGGATCAGCGGGATGGCAGAAATCCATGCTCTTGCCCTTGGCCGAGCCGAAATGTCCTTCCAGTCGACAATCTCGATTCTTAACCTGGCTAGATCTCATCCAGTCTTGCAGCTGCTGCCTTGTACAGTGCATCTTCGCAAGCGAATACCTTGATTCGACCCTGGTTCCATCCCGCATCAGAACCTACTGCCGTAGCAATCGGAGACTCATTCATAATGTCAAGAAGGTCATTACCGATTGCTTTCCGGACGTATGTAAGTTTGGGATAGAGGTTATATATTGTCGCTTTCCCACCTGAAGTAGCAGCTTTGAGAACAAACGTGCATAACACCAACTGGACGAAGTTAGGTTTAGGTTCAAGTGGCTGCCGCCAGAGACACACTTAGGCCAGTTTTGAAAGGCCCGTTGTGATACCACCAACACTAGGAAATTCAGTGACGGGACTCGGCCATATGAACGAAGTTACAAGTCTGCCAAAATACTGCTATTAGAACTGCTACGGGATATCTCCTCATGTCTCCTGAGTCTCACGCGGAAATGCTGAGCAGGCAATTCCTTCTGAACTGGCGCAATACAGGACACATACCCGCCCTCAAGTAATATAGGGAAACATCTCCGTAGGCATTATGATTAGATCCGCCATCATATTACCTTGCCGTTTGATCTGCGGAATCATAAGCGGGTTCTAACCGACATCCAAACTGAGTCGATTGATACCTTTGTCCGATCTCGGCCTGTGAACCCCATTTTAAGCAGTCTTTTACCCGATATTGCTAAAGAAGAACGCACCTTACCAAGGGAGACTAGAGTCACTATGACGCGGCTTCGGTCTGTATACTGTAACATGTTCAACTCTTACTTATCCAGACTAAATGACAACATTTCAAACACATGGCCCCCATGACACTCTACATCTCTTTAACTGTTAAATTGAACCTACTCTTCTAACCACTCTGGTTTAACCCTTTTGAAACTGCACGTTTCCTTGGACTCTAGTTAGAAGAGCTTGATGAAGATGTTCGGAATGATCATAAACTCTAGGCAGGGCAATTCATTGTATGAGGTGGTTTTTGTGGAAGACTGAGGTAAACTCAGTCTGTCCAAGGTCAGCAGAAGTCCCACTAACCCCTACTAACTAATAACAAGCTATTTGTGTATTAAAATCGAACACACACACACACGACCTTAAGGCGTCGAGGAGAAGCAGCTTTCCGTGTAGGCACGGATGGACTAATGGAGAGCGGTCGGTATGGAATATTCTCTCCGGCAGTGATAAGTCGGTCGTAGTGACCGGAGAGCAGCAACAGCAGCTGAGCTGTGATAAGGGGGCGACGTAACAACAAGCTAGCGGCGGAATGACCCAGTTGGCAAGCGGCGGTTGGACAGCGGAAGTAACGCGGCGGAATCGGAGCAGCGGTATTCGGTGGGAGACTATTGGGCGGATAAGGCTGAGCGTGTCAATAGGCGGGGGATTTACCTGTTCGTTTCTGCTGGTTCATGGTGGCCCTCCTCCAGGGACGGTGATGAAAGACGGGGTATCCTACTGACAAGACTAGAGTGAATCGATTAGGATGCTGGCTAGGTGGCTGGACACCACTGACTCCATAGTCGCACGCTATAAATAGGTGATTGTATGGAGGGCAGAGTTGTACCATCTAGGACTCGCAGGCCGATAAGAGAGCCAAAGAAGGGGAGGAGTGCACCCTAAAGGCACAGCACTATCCCCCTTGACCACCCATCGGTCTGCTTCAGAGCCAGAGCTAAGTGGAAATCGGTACGCCGCCGGAGCAGCACGATCTTTCCGCTTAGCTAGTCGATGGAGCGAGAAAGCCATAAAGGCAACGACTCCATCAACTCACCCAACCAAAAAATGAAAACTCCTGCAGAGGGCTGGCCCCTCGCTGGACACCTCCGTCCCCCGCTTGATTTCGCACGCTACCTAGGTAGATGTCACGAGAGAGGAGCGGCGGTGTTCCGGGTCTATGCCAGTTGGGATGGCTGGCAGGTCGAGGGGAGCACCTTGCTCAAAGCACAACTGCTCCCCGACAACCCGAAGCGGCATGACTATTCCACTTGGCTAGCCAGCGAAGCGAGAAAGCCCAAAAGGCAACGACTGCCGCTGACTCACCTAGAGTGAATGATTTTGTTTTGCACAAAAACTCCTTTATATATGGGGGTGGTTGTAGAGCTGTTGAGAATTCCACCACTTGCCATGGTGTGAAACATTTGTATTGGTTGTTGGTGATCGCCACGCCATTGTTGCTATGTATCGGCCGTTGCTATGGATCAGCTGATTAGGGTGTCGCGCAGTTATAGCATGCTTTTAGGCGCTAGTGGAGTTAGTTACAGTGGGCGTCGTACAATTGTAACGCTACGTTACAGCTACAAAACTGCGTGTTCGAGAAAAGTTTAGGAATTCTATAAAATAATTTTCATATTCTAGTGAAAATCTTAAATATTTGAATCCCTACAAGTATGTGCAAACAGAAATACAAAACAAAAACTTGTATTCAAGTTTTAATTCGAATCTGTTGTTATGTCGGTAGGAGTATCCTTTTCTTCCAACTGTATACGCAATACAAAACAAAAAAAAAAAAACAAAAAAAAATAAGCCAGCTGCAATTCCTGCAGAGCTCACATGCACATACATATGTTGGTATACGTCATAGCTACTTCCGTGGTTGTTCACTGGTTTGAGTTATTACTTTTTTTGTTAAGAGGAAATTGCTGTTTCTATTGTCTTTGACGGTTGTTACTTTTTTATGCAAAATTTTTGTTTTTTTTTTAAGTCTCAAAGCGGCAAGTGAACGGATATGCAATATCGTTATGCATATTTTTTTTGCGCTAAACAAGGTTTGAAAGCACAGTTTTTAAGTTTAAAGAATTCAGTTCCAAGGCAGGAGCGGATCCAAGGGGTTGGCTCTCAGGCTGAAACCCCCTCCTGCGAGATCCAAAAATTCATATTTTTCACAGTAATTCACATTTATAATAAAGTAAAAATTTCACAAAAAATAAGTAAAAATTACCAAAAATTATGGTAAAAATTACACCAAAAATACAGTAAAAATCATGCAAAGAATATACTAGTAAAAATAACACAAAAAATACAGTAAAAATTACGCAAAAAATATAGTAAAAAATTACCCAAAAATATAGTAAAAAATTACCAAAAAATAGGGTCAAAATTACGCAAAAAAGACAGTTAAATTTACACCAAAAATACAGTAAAAATCACGTTGAAAATATAGTAAAAAGAACAAAAAATTACACAAAAAGTTCAGTAAAAATTGCCCAAAAAAAAAGTAAAAAATTACCCAAAAAATGTGGTAAAAAATTACCCAATAAATAGGGTAAAATTTACACAAAAAATACAGTGAAAATCACCAAAAAATAAAAATCACAAAAAATACAGTAAAAATTACGCAAAAAAATATAGTAAAAAATTACCCAAAAAAATATAGTAGAAATTACCCAAAAAATATAGTAAAAAATTACCAAAAAATAGGGTAAAAATTACGCAAAAAAGACAGTAAAATTTACACAAAAAATACAGTAAAAATCACGTTGAAAATATAGTAAAAACAACAAAAAATTACACAAAAATTTCAGTAAAAATTGCCCCAAAAAATATAGTAAAAAATTACACAAAAAATGTGGTAAAAAATGACCCAATAAATAGAGTAAAAATTACGCAAAAAAGACAGTAAAATTTACAAAAAAAATACAGTAAAAATTACACAAAAAAATGCAGTAAAAAAAATTAGACAAAAACTATAGTAAAAAATTGGCCAAAAAAATAGGGTAAAAATTACGCAAAAATGACAGTAAAATTTACACAAAAAATACAGTAAAAATCACGTAAAAAATACAGTAAAAACAACAAAAAATATTGTAAAAAATACCCAAAAATAGGGTAAAAATCACGCAACGAAGATACTTAACATAACACAAAAAATACAGTAAAATTTGCGCAAAAAAATATAGTAAAAATTTACCCAAAAAAATATAGTTAAAAATTACCCAAAAAAATAGAGTAAAAATTACGCAAAAAATGCAGTAAAAATTAGACAAAAACTATAGTAAAAAATTGGCCAAAAAAATAGGGTAAAAATTACGCAAAAATGACAGTAAAATTTACACAAAAAATACAGTAAAAATCACGTAAAAAATATAGAAAAAACAACAAAAAATATATTAAAAAATTACTCAAAAAAATATAGTAAGAAATTAGCCAATAAATAGGGTAAAAATTACGCAAAAAAGAAGGTAAATTTACACAAAAAATACAGTAAAAATCACGTAAAAAATACAGTAAAAACAACAAAAAATATGGTAAAAAATACCCAAAAAGAGGGTAAAAATCACGCAACGAAGATTCTAAACATAACACAAAAAATACAGTAAAATTTGCGCAAAAAAATATAGTAAAAAATTACCCAAAAAAAATATAGTAAAAAATTACCCAAAAAATAGAGTAAAAATAGTAGTAGTAAAACTGACAAAAAAGTATAGTAAAACATACGCAAAAAATATAGTAAAAAATTACCCAAAAAATATAGTTAAAATAACAGACCAAAATATAGTAAAAGTTACGAAAAATATATGGTGAAAATTTCACAAAAAAGAGTAAAAATTACCAAAAAAAAATGTAGTAAAACTCCCAGAAAACTACCAAATCATATTTTTGCGATTACGTAATACACATTCGGTAACTTTTTGAACGATTTACTAAAAAATTCAAGTTTATGTATATTTTTTCGAAAAACAAGCATAAAAGGTCAGCTTTGAGAAACTGCGAATGAAAAAACTCTCCGAAATTAAAAGAAAAAATTTTAAAAAGTTGAATTTTTCTGTTTTTTTTCTAAAAAATCGGTGATTATTTTCCTGGCAGAGAAAAAATAATACCTCCTCTCTCTATGCCGAACACCGTTTTAAAGCCTAAATTTTATTAACAATTTTTTTTTCTCGTTTTGCTGCCATTTTTTTATGCCACATGTTTTAGCTTTAATTCTTCCTTTTTCATTCATCCGACAAAACATTTTTTTGGCACGAGCATATTTTCTTACTTCGCTTATTTTTCTTTATTGTTTGGACTCCATTTTTACGCCCACACTCAAAAATGTATTCACCGTTTAACCAATACGAAACAATAGCATACCAGAGGGAGGGAGAGAGAGAGAGAAATAAGGTGCATTTATTGTAGTATGAAACTTGAGTATGCTTTGATTCAGGCATCAAAGGCAATGCTAACGAAATATGATTTGGAAAAGAAGAAAAAAAAATAGTTTGAAGTATTTAGTGAAAAGATGTAAAGATTTTTTTTTTTAATCTTAACATTTACTGAACATTTGTTGAAAGGATTGCCCCCTGTTTAAAAATTAATTTTTTCTTCATAGTTTTTGTAAGGGTTGCCACATTTTTTTAATTGTTGCCATCTGTTTAATTATAGATTTCTTCTACGTAGTTTGTTTGATTTTTAAAATTGAGATAAAAAAAGAAAATGCTCATTCAATAGATGTGCGGGAAGTTATAACTTTTTGATAAAGGCTGCCACCTGTTTAAATTTTTTCCTGTTTAAGTTTTGAAATTTTTGAAAAAAGTTGCCACCCGTTTGAAAATTATTTTTTCTTGCATGCTTTGTTTGGCCACCTCTGTCGATTTTTTAAGTTTAGAAAGGTAAATTTTTTTTACGAGCTGCTAACTACCTGTCCCCAATTTTTTTTTTTTGGAATTTTTTAGGTTTTTTTGGTTTGGTAAACCTGCGGTGTCCAGTGAAAGTACTCAGTATGTTGATGTACACTAGTGCGGATCGGTCCCCATACAAAAAAAAAGTTTTTCAGCCCACCCCTAGGATTAAAGATATTTTGAAGGCGATCCCAAAAAAAAATTTTTTTTGCCACGCCCCCCCGATGGGCTATCATCATATGATGTGAAACGAGATACCGACAGTCACTACTGGAATTTGTACTCGGAGTAAAAAATTATTAAGGTAAGATTTGTGGCGGCTTCCAAGCCATGAACAACGGTGTACGGCTCATTAAAATCGGACTTAAAATTTCGACGTAGTGTCAAAAAAAGTAAATAGCCCATCAGGGGAGAAAAAAACAAAAACAAACATTTTTTGGGCTCGGCTTCAAAATATCTTTAATCCTAGGGGTGGACTGGAAAAAAGTTGTTTGTCGATCCACCCTAATGTACACGGAGGTTAAAATCTTTTTGAAAAATGTTTCCACTTGTTCACAAAATAAATGTTTTTGTATAGTTTATTTGATTTTCAACTTTGAGATGGCAAATGAAAAGGGCCCGGCCTTTGAATGGGCAGTAAGTTACCACTTTTTTTGAAAAGGGTTGCCACCTGTTTTAAAATATTTTTTTTTTTTTATTCAATTAGGTACTTTATTTATTGTGAAATTTTTGATGTCAAATAAAAAGGCTTTAGCTCAACTTGATTATTTTTTGAATTTGTTAGCATTTTTAAAAAAAGGTTGCCACCAGTTTGAAAATTATTTCTTCCTGCATACTTTGTTTGGCCCTCTCTGTAAAGCTTTCTGATTTGTTAAGTTTTTGGCTAGAAAGGTAAATTTTTTTACGAGTTGCCACCTGTCCCAAATTTAAATTTTTTTTTTCAATTTTATACTATAAAATAAGCTGCAGCTTTCAGTAAAATGATCACGGGGTGCACTAAAATCCTTGACACTGCTAGTATAAATGGCGATCGATTGATGTCGCTCTAGTTGTCGATAAGGTAGTATAAAAACAAACAAACAACATAAAATGAATACATACTAAGTGAACATGATGGATATAAGCTAGCAATAATCTCAACGCAGCTTGGTGTAAGAGGTACACACTGCGGGCTTAGAAATTCCTAATCCCCTTGGTTCTTGGTTCGATGACCAACAAAAGGTGATGAAAAATTTCTAAACACAAAGCCATTTGATAAGTGCCCTTGAGCAAGGCCGAAATTACGTAATCATGGTAGCTTGTAATTGTTGTTACTTTTCCATCTTGTTCACTAATAATAAAAACATAGAATAATTTAAGAAAAATTATTCACAAACGGTCAAAAGTCCACCAAAGTTTCAAAGATTCTCAAATTAATGACCACAAACTCATAACATACATACATTTTATACTTTGTTTGATTCATAAAGCTGTGGTAAATTCTTTTTGAAA